>JBBPDB010118299.1:0-18362 GCA_037974465.1 Brachypetersius altus
CTCGCGTTAACGGCCCAGCACTAGTTTTAATACAAAAGCTTATTCAGTTTGTTTGGGTTGAAATAAGCTATGAGAATAAACATTACAAAAGTGAGTAGCTCTCGGCCAATTTCGTTTTTGTAAAAGTAGCTCTCGGAGGTAAAAAGGTTGGAGACCCCTGGTCTAGAACCCATAGTGGAGGCGGGGCTGTGGAAACCAAGCCCTCTAACATCTTTATTGTTAAAAGGTTTTTTCACAATACCTATATCACTCTCCTGAGCATTGGCTGTGCTGTACCGACATTTACTTTAATGAAAATGAACTTAATTGATAATGCCTAGAAGATAATGTTTCACTTTTGTCACGTGAAATGCTTTACGGACTGTCTGGAACAAAACTACATTCAGGTTCATCTGAGCTGAACCTGATATTGTGACAGCTTCACAACTCTATCTATAATGTACAAAACATTTTGGTGGAAGAAACTGCTGCTTTTAAAGCACAATTGACATGATGTTCATAACTTTTCTGCTTTAGATTGTGTTATTTTAATGAACTATATGCATAAAAACAGTAAAACAGCTGAGCTTGTGTGTTGGGGATAATAATCAAGATGACACCTTCTTCTGTTCTATTTAACAATTCATAACCATCATTTAGGAGTAGCTACAATGTACTTTTAAACAGCTATTAAACCAACATGGACATATCAACAAGCAAATTATACTTTTTGTAATCATTGAGAGCACTGTCATATTCATTTTTTATTGATTGTTTTAGTGATTAAGTATTTTTTTGGTACAGGGGCCATTAGATCCTAATTATTTCCCATATTGCTACAGATGTATGCCTCTCTTAATACATAAAATAGTGCCTTAAAGTACTGTGTTTTCTAAACGACAGATAAATGAGAACTTTCTTTGTCCGGAAAACCAGGCTTCTTTACCTTTCCAGCAGAGAGAACGTTAGCGCACATGTAAGTGAGCACATGAGGGCCCAAACATGGGTTGGACCAAGAGGTAAATCTCCTAAAAGCCCGGGACGGGTCATGTGTTGCTATTTGGCACATGAGGTGAAGTCAAATCAGAGCATCTGTTACTCAGGCTTTTCCCTACTGCTTACAAACAAAACGTGCTGACTCATCATTTAACCATTTCACACACAGTGCAGTCATTACTCCACATAACTGACACAACACATCAGTGTAAAACTGACTGGCAACTTCTTGTCTTGTGAAATCCACTGGGCGTTTTTCCATATTTCTGTTAGGGTGTGAAGAGTTAAGCTATATAAGGAAACATTGCATTAAAGTAACTTTAACAGAGGCTCTCATTTCCTTCCACACTGAGTACATACCGTGTCCACTGAACATTAGAACGTTAGTCTGCTAGATAAGAGTGAATTATGATATCTTCCAGTTAAATGAAAATTGCTGTTAATTCCTGAAGCTGATTCAATGATCTAGCATTTCACTATAATTGCATTACTTCAGACAAATCAGGCTGATGTGTTTAATGCGATCAGATCTCTTACCACAGTATAACCCTGTGGCAATGACTTGCTAAAACAATGCATGCATTGTTGGGAACTTCTTCCAAGTAGTTTCTTGCCAGCAGAAAACCATCTTTGCGCGTTCAGCATTTCCTTGTTTGTCCTTACAAGACAAATCAGCTATTATGCTTCACGGACAGGCTATATTTAGCTCTTATTGCTGCTAACATACTGTAACCATTGCAAGCCAACAGAGGGCCACAGTGCAATGCAAGGAGTGAGAGAGGATGGGAAAATAATGAAGCTACACAAACAATCTGTCCTTGTTTTGGCTCTCTCAGCTCCACAGCACAGCGCCAACAACAAAATCGTTCAACTGGCTGCTAAAGCACAGCATTGCTCAACCAACAGTATTTTCTAGTGCTTTGCTACTAATTAAATGCATTATAGTTTTTGAAAGTGTTTGTTTATAGTGTTTGAGTGCATCAGTTTAAGAGTGTTAAAGTAAATTCTGGACGTCAGTTTACAGCAGTATACTACAACTAGACATTGAGCTGAATAAATCCCAGCAATGCGCACAAAGTACTTGTCATATTGATAAAAATCTGCTCTTATAGATATAAACCCTACTCTGGATTTTCGCTGCCAAACCCACTCAGATCAGTGTACTGCCAACCCTCCTGAAACTGTATCTTCTCAAACAGGCAAAACATGTCGCTTGTGCCTCACCATGATGTTTTTTAGAGGAACGTGTAATCCTTCTTCTCCTTCTGTGTAGTCACAGCATCCCTCTGGTGTTGTCTTCGGTGTCCTCCTGTTGCAGAGTCTTACAGCAGACTGTCTTTTCCCATAGAGAGAAACTTAGAGCCTCCTTCTCCTAATGCCCAGTCTGGCCACTGAGGCCACCCGATGGCTGGGAAACCCATCCAGATCTTTACATAGACGCTTTCTTAAGTCAGGCAACATGCTCCCGCTCATCCCGATTATAGGAGATTTGGGGATTAGATGGCAGAAACAGCAACAGGCTTCCGCTCTGCAGATAACGTTGGTCAGAGAGCCCCTCTTGTGTTTTTTGCATCATCTTGCCTGACATCTGTCTTCTTAGTTCCTCTATCTTCATTATTTTCTCTTTCTTTCCCTCCTCCTTTTGTTCTTCAGAAAGCTGTAGAGAATAGCAAAAGTTGACCCCGATGACCTGGTCACACATGGTAATTGAATCTGCCTCCCCAGCGGACCACGAGAAAGGAAAGCAAGGCTTCCGTGAAAAACCTTGGTCTAAAGACATAAACAAACTATTGCTACACTCACTGCAGCATCACCCTACCCATAACACTTGTTTGACTGCAAAGAAGATCTGTTCATTTTAAGTTGATGTGCCAACTTAAAATGAACAGATTTTACTTAATAAATGGAGGACCCCTAAAGTGCCGTTTGCACAATAAACAAAACAAAGAGGCACAGTTTACAGGCTTTAAGGAAGGAAAAGACATCAGTCAGTTTGATGGTACTGGTCATATTAAGTCCCACTGATTAGACATTGACATAGTGCTTTAGATGGATCTTTGCCTATTTGTTTTTAGCCTGTGTGCAAGATAGCCAAGTCTAACCAGTCCAAGAATAGACCAAGTAACTGAATATGATGAGACTTTATCCACTCAAATGTAGCTTAAGCATCAGCCTCTATCCAAATCCTGTCCCTGTGATGCCCCAGTCACTTAGTGATTGGCAGAATGCCGGCCACCCCCTGCTCACCAGGTAAACGAGACTGTGCATGTGACTCATATCACTCATGTCAAATATGGAGATGCCTGCATCTCACATTCTTAGAGATGTAGGCAAAATGTACTGTAACAACCGAACAGTCAAACGTATACCATAATTTTTATTGTGACATTTTTATTTGTTTATTCCCTCAAGGGTTGCAATACAAACTCTAGAGGCTTTCAGGGTTTTTTCTATTACAGCTGAAATCAAAATGAATGTTCTTTAACATGTTTTAGGCACGTTTCAGAATATTAAAAGTGTAGTGACGTTCTTGATCAGGTAATTTTCTGAGAGGTCATTGTGAGAGTTCCTCAGTGTTTTCCTCAGAGCAGACCAGACAAGGTACGGTCAATATACAGCAATGTTTGATGCAAATATTAAAACTCCCATGGTGATGGCAGCTGGCTGGCTTGATTTTTTCTTTTCAGTGCTGTAAAATTACACCAACATCAGGCATTCAGTCAGAGCAGAAGTTATTTACATCTATCAGTCTTAAAAGCATGGGCACAGAACGTCAGTTAGCTGGGATAAAGGGGGGCTAGAAAATGACCATGTCAAATTAATTTATTCATATTTTTTTCTGTGAGATCCAAAAACAACTCAGGCATCCCATGTATGGCTGCCCTAAGTGTAAAAATGATGTATATATTAAGTTAAGATAGTTCTGTTTGGTCATACCTGTGTAGATAATACAGGGTAAAACACCAAAAAATCTAATGGCGAAAAAAGCATACATCAATACATAGTTAGACTCATAGTCAGACTTTCCACCAGGGGACCTCACCAAGACCTCTGTTATAATTCGAACCCTGCAGTAAGCCACGCTGACTCATGCAGAATAGTCATTTGGGGAGCATGAGGGAAAAAAGTAATACAGAAACTTAAATCGCTTATTCTGAAACTGATTTCAGTTGATATATACAAATAAACTGTACTGTGATCTGTTTGGTTCCTGTTGGACTAACATTTTCTCAGGTAGAATCTTAGGCTTCTAGCAGCTTTTAATTTTAAGTCTAGTCTTACTAGTATGAGGGGCAGATGTACTTTGCTCTGTCTGGATAAGAGCATCTGCCAAATGCTGTAAATTTAAATTTACGGTGTTGGATATTCGCACACATTCTGCAGCTTGTGGAATACAGCCTTATCAGAGGATGAGACAGCTTAAGGTTGCATTGAAAATTGTTGCATGGGTGCATGGGTGTGTTTGTGTGTGTGTGTGTGTAGGCACAGCCAAGGTTGAGCAAACCTGGGAGATGATGTTGAGAGAAGCGAGGTGAGCTGAGCAGGCCGGCTGACCGTGTTCTGGAGGCCAGGAGGAGAGAGAGAGGGGCGCTCCTACAGTTTTCTCCCACAGATGACCTGAGGCTAAAGTGTACTGTAGCAGTGCAGAGCCTCAGGAAATGGCCGAGAGAAAGAGGAAGTTTGTCTGACCTGGCACGTAATGGAGAGGCTGTTTAACAGCATAACTTATGCAATGTCAGCGTGTGAGAGAAAAGAGGGAAGATTTTAAAGAGGCCCTCTCAAGGCTACAGAATGTGTGCAGGGGTTTCAACATACTTAAAGGGGAATTATATAGTTACAGCTTCGACAAAAATAAGAGACCACTGCAGTTTATTTTAAAATCAGAATCTCTATGAGTATGACAACTATTCCAAGCCAAATGCCTACACAAGCACACCTCATTCTGCTTTATGAGGCACTGATTATGTGATCACCTGAAACAAATCTTATTTAATGCGGAAAAGTAGAAGAAACACTGCTGTAACACTTGCAATGTGACCAGTTGGTGTGATGTCCCCGGTCAGCGGCCACTAGAGGCTGCCATTACTTGAACTACAGAGACTCATATTATGACACCAGTCTTTGGGTTTTAGATGGGGATTTAGATTTTAGCCTTGTGTCCCTGCCACTGCAGCCCCTGTTTCTGTCCCAGAAGCCGAGGCCCTAGCCTCTGTTTCTGTCCCTGAACTAAGGCTAAGTCCCCTGTCTCCGCAGATGGGCCGCTTTTGACTCCACCTCCCTGCCACCATCACCTTGGGCCCCAAGTCTGCATTTCCCGTCTCCACCCCTCCTCTGGCTTTATAATTGGTTTGAGGTTTGGCCATTGAGCCATTTTGTGTTTGCTTTTGAAAATAAAGCCTTCTGGAGAAATGGAAATCTATGCCTGCGCCTCCTTCCCCATGAGAGACGTGACAGTTGGATGGCAAAACACTACTAGAAGTATGTCAAAGGTAATTGTTGCCGTTTTGTTACAGAGTGAACAAGATTTGTTTTCTTTGAATTATTCAAGTTCTGTAAACACTGCATCATTTCCCATAATTTGTTATTTTGTCATTTCCTTTAAAAGTATGCTTTAAACAACAATATTTTTATTTGGAAATTAGGAGAAATTTTGTCAGCAGTTCTTAAACACAGGCAAAAACAAATACTTCCACAAATAAAAGATAAAACCTGAGAAACTGAACATTTTTGCAGCGGTCTCTTATTTTTTCCCAGTGCTGTATTTCAACAGCTCTGCATAATGATAAAGTCATCCAGGGTGATTTGATGTGATATAGTACTGCTTTTTAGAGAAACATACAGAGATAAATTGTTTACAGTGATAGTGATAGGAACTACATAAAGAGTTTAAAGTATCTAAAAGCTGTGTTATTTCATAAAGTGGTTATGAGGGAGACACCTGACGTCTGAAACGGAAAAATATTACCCATGGAAAAATGTTTTTATATTTTTCAGATTTGAACATAATCAACATTATATGTAAATACATGTAGGTTCAATTGAGTTTGTATCATAGACATTGTGACCCCTGGTTCTTATGACCACCATCTGTGTCTATATGTGTCTCTACAATAAACCTTTTCACATCAAACTTTTTATCTCAACAATAGAATAGTGCAAATATTTTGGCAGGGTAAAGGGCAAAGGCTGTTTCTGAGCTGAAAGTACAATTTTCCCCTTAATGATGAGCCAATATCTGATTAGCCAAGACATGTTTGGTGTCCAAAGTGTTTTTCTTTAGTTCTACACTGGAGCTACAAGGCTAATACCAGACTAAGTTATTTACAAAATGGATTTGGAAGCCTTGCTACCTGTCTATGAATCATTCAGCACCTTAAAATCAAAATATAAATAATATAAATCTATCAGGCGTCTCAGGTCAGCGACTAGTCAGCTAGCAGTGCCTATTATTATAGCCAAGCATATTGAGGCGGTGCTGAACTCTTATCCTGCTCAAAACTGGAACCAGCTGCCAGAGGAGCTTAGATGTGTCCCAGATTTGACGAGACCAGAGTTTGACAGTTCACTTCTAATGCCTTTGACACATAACCACTCCCTCTTGGCTTTAAACTCTTAATACTTTTTCAAACCTTTTAAAAGATTTATTTCTTTATCTAATTTGACTTTTTTTCCCCATTTTTTAAATTTAGGTAAAGTACTTTAAGTTTCCTTAAAAAATCAACATGCCAAACATAGCTAACAATAGATTGTATTTAAGTTATAGATAGAATATACACGAAGATTTTTAATTCGTTGACATTTCTAGCTATGCAATGTACTTTTGCTAATTTTAAAGACAAGTGTTTATTCACATATGTAAGCCTATTTAGGAGATCTGTTAACTTGATGGAGGTTTAGGCAGGTATGATGATTTATTTATTAACAACATTATATGTGTCACTATATGTCAATGCTTGTTGCTATACATTTGTACATTTACCTTGGGCTAAAGAGACAACATTGCACAAAAGGAAAAACATTTTTGCATTTGTATTGCTATTTGCTTATTTATTGTCTGCCTGTCGGCCTGTTTATTTATAACAACAAATAATAAGTATGATACAGCAGGGTTTGCATGTCTGCAGATAGACTCGAGTCACCTGCCTACACAGGTTTATATGTGAACACTCCTATTTCAGCTCAAGAAGACCCTAATCATTAGCTAATGGTGTGACTCGCGGCAGTAAAGACAAAAATGTCCTACAGAAGTCGGGAATTCATGGCGCTCTAAATAACGAGTGTTTTACTTATTGTGCCAGCAGGGGGCATTCAAACACAGATATCAGTTAAAACCAGTTAACAGTGACTGAAAAAGAGCTCAGACACTGACATAATGTTAAAGGAATGTCATTCCATTATGTAAAAGATCATGATAAACTACCAGCAACCTAAACCCTACAAGCAATTCGATAAGCCGAGAATGTAGGCCCACAGTTCAGCCACTCACTGTCATACTTAACTGACGTATTAGCTTCAAAATAGTAGTTTTAAATATGGATAAATATACATAATCCAGAGTGATTACTGAATCGTTTATGGCAGTAAATTTAATAAATCTTAAGCTGAATAGCTGTAAAATAAGCTCAGGTTTCAGATAAAATGCAAGACCATATTTCATTTCACAGGACTACACTATAAAGGTGCTTTAATTTAAAAAGCTAGTTACTTGCCTGCCTTACAATTTAGAGTTAACTGGACAGTGAGTCTGTTCAGAGACCATAAGAAGTTAAATTATCCCAATTACACTTAATATGATGATAATATTATTATAATATAACTAATTTTATAACTGATACTTTTTTTTTTTTTTTGCAGGATGAAGCCTAAAGTAATCTTGTCATCGGCTGTCACCAATCTTGTCCACAAAGGGCTGCCGATTTTCATTCCAGCAGACACAGACTTGATTCTGTTTACTCAGTCCTCTTACAGCTGATTGTACCTGATTTTATGAAATGCACTCCCACTTGGTCGGAGAGAAAACCTGCAGACCCCACAGGACTTTGTGGATAAGACCAGAGACGCCTGCTGCCCATTATGTGAAGTTTTTGCACACTTCAAAAATTATTTTTGAAATTTATGTCAACAATAGGAAGAAAGAGCAATTATTTTCTCAAGGAACCTTTTTAGATCCTCCTTACTAACCAGCTTGCACGTACATGGGATTTACTAAATAAAAAGAGGATGGAGTCTCAAACAGGAGTCTCAAGTGAGGATGTTGTTGAACCCGTAACTAAACTCATCATGAGAACATTAAACTAAACTTGTCATGAGATATTTAGGTATGCCATAGAGCTTGTGGTCTGAATGGTCCAAAGGCATGACAGTGATACAGTATAGTTAAGGCTTGGATAAACAACTAACAATAACTGTATTAAGGCAGAGTCAAAGTAGACTCCTTTGCCATGTTTATCACATTTACATTTTCATACTTCTATTCACAATTAGTAGTTCTTTTTAATATGATAAGGGAATAAACCCACTTTTTATCTAAATGGTTTAATCGGTTATTTGTTTTCACCTGATTTGTGGTCAGGCATGCTCAGAGAACACAAATTCAAACACAGACAATAGCGGGTTAAGAAAGAGTGGTGGACGTTGATGTCTCAGCATCAGACTCTGTGGTCTGGAGTGTGATCTGGCTGAGTAGGGGGCTGGACAAAAAGGGTCCGGTGAACTCTAAGTTTAGACACAGTACCAGCTCTAAACACAGCCGTGTGCTGGGCTATTATTAGACTCCTGGCAGAGTTTCCATGAGCCATCTTAACACGTCTCCGTTACAGCTTGGAGAGGCTGGAGCAGATTATTTTCAGCTTTTTTTTTTTTGTTCCTTCTCCTCTTGCAATCACATTTCTTCGCGGTGTTCCCGAGAACACACAAACTGTGCATCATCTTAAGAGAATGTATTTGCAGGAAAATAAAATCAACACCCAATTTGACCATCCTGAGTGAAGTTCTGGCACAGAAGAGAGTGAAAGTAATCACAGCAACATTTTTCTGGATGTGTGTTCTGTCTCTAGGCCAGGCGAGGAGGGAATGAGCAGCAGACTGTAGAATGTATATGTCTGGCACAGGAAAGGACGTATATACAGTCAAGACCACCCACGAACTGACTGCTATTAAGGTCAGAAATACTGTTTTCAGTCCTTATAACAGATCTAAATGGGACTAAGCAGATACCAGAACACACAAGGAAACACACATGTAAATATGTACTGTATATAGATGCATATGCACAAAGCTAGTCATTCAAGCTTGCTCTGTACCTTTAAATGAGTAGTTTAAAGGAAAATTGCATTTCTACAAAATGCAGTTGATTCATACATAAATGGTGTTTTGAAATGTACTTCTTTAGTTTTGGTGCTATGAGGCTAACGTAGCTAAAGCATAATGGAAAAGAACGTTATAGAGTAATACAGACTACTATATCAGCCTCACAGGTACAGTGGAAAACTAGAGAACTTTTCACAATGTTCATTTTGTCAGGTATAAATTCCTGTTATTTGCTAACTACATTAGACTTAGAGTAGTAGACTTAGTAGTAGACTTGTAGTTAGACTTACATTACTACTCCAGTGCAACAACAAGCAAACTTTAGACAACTGTGACTTTGTAAAGTTCAGAAAATTGTGTAAGATTAGATTTTTCATATAAACATTTGTGTAAGAAAAGTAAGGTTGCTAAATGGTGGTTGACATGGACATATAGTTCTGAGAGAAAGTATTAATTTCTTTAATTATGTTATGTGATGATTGCTTTGACCTTGGGAAGGGCCAGGCCACTCGGTGACCAGTGTCCTTTCTTTCAATACTCAGTAGAGGACCAAGGTACATTCCAGCCGTGGCATTGGATACTTGATGCTAAAGAGCATGCACTCTTAAATAAAGTTTTTTTGCATGATGAAACACAAGAATCACTTTAGATTTCCCAAAGAACTTTCCAAGAAATGGTTCCGATAGCATTAAAAGGTTCTTCACACTCACACATCTCATTTACAAAAAAAGGTTCTTTACAGATCTAAAGTGGTTCTATTACAGCATCGCTCAAAAATCTGTCTTTATTGTAAATAGAGTGGGTGAGGCATTCAGCCTGCAGTTTTTCACGGTAGGTTTAAAACCAGACACAGTAGACACAGTCTATAACCCTTGAAAGTTTTCCTGTAGGCGGAGGGTGCCCTGTTCTCTGCTGTCAGACTTTAGTTTAGCTGCCTTATTTGGGAGCTTACACAAACCATGTGGCACTGAATGGGACTAGGTGGAAAGATAGCATGAGAAGAACACCGCAGATGATGGCAGAAGGGATAGCAGGAAGAAGTGAAGGAGGAAGAGAAGAAAAACAGAAAAAAGTTTCTCTAGGATTCAACGTCTTGTGCAAGAGAGCCCTAAGGAACGAAAGATGGATGGGGGAGAGAGGGAGGAGAGGATTGTGAAGGGGTGGAAAACACACACAGCCAATGACCGGCCAGAGAAACTGAGCCTTTAGAGCTGTCAGACGGTCAGTTTTCACATACAAGAAAGGTTCCTTAAAAGGAACCTTAAAGGATCCTGCATCAAAGTTGTGATGGACACAGGGCTTTGCCTCAGGGGAACAACAAAGGAATGTATGAAGAATTTTTTTAAAGCATAGTGCACTCCTTCGTGAAGTGACCTCACTCTAAGGGACATGAGTGATTTGAGTTATTCACGCATTTTTTCGTGCTTTTTGGAAAGTAACCTTATGTTGTGAAATAGCAGTGCTTTTTGGAAGAATAATTTTTTAAAGGTATTTTTGGTCCATGATGCATGATGCTTCACACAGTGACCTCATAATAACAAAACAGCAGTGACTTGGGACCAGGCCTGACTGAAGTGTGCTGTGCGTCTGGCTACTTGGAACCAGCAGCAGAAGAGGAAAGCAGTGTGGGAAAAGCAGACAGTACTGACAAAAGTGCCCTCTGCTCTTCCACAATCAATTATTTATGCGCAGGAGTGTTCCAGTGGGCCAGGCGAACAGGAGTTGGGCTGCGGCTCAAAGCTTGGCCACGGTGCGCCACAGGAAAGAGAAGGATAATTGGAAAACAGAGGGAACGACAGAGAAGAACAGAGCGCAATGAAAGCTCTACAAAAGAACCAAGGACGCACCGATCAGATTTTGGGCGCAATGGCAGATATGCTGAGCTCACTGGCCATGCCCAATCAACAGTGGGTGAGTGGTTTTAGGTCTTGGCTTTATTTAGCCTCCAGACTCTTGTAGACCAAAGACTCTCAGTGTGTCCAAAAATGTTTCGAGATGGATCGAAATGAGCAGGTGCTGATGACTGTACAGTAGTTCATTAGTGGGTTTGCTGATGGTGGAGATGACAGTGCATTGTTGGGATTGTAACATTTTTCAGTTCCTTTCTGGTGATGACGGTGACTTGGATGGAATTAGAAAACGTTCCAGTCTTTTCTAAATGATGATTGTGATATGGATTTAAATGATGCATGTGCACCCAATTACCTGCGTTCTTTACTGCATTCACAATGTTCATTAATCTGTTCCTGAAAAATCTGTTATTTGTTGTGTTTGAAATCTTATAACTTCAGGAACAAGGAACATAATTCAAAGTTGTAACTTAAATATACAAATCGTTATCCAGGATCCAAATTAAGTTTTGTTTTCATCTTGGTTTTGTTGTCATATATTTTTACAAATTACTTAAAAGCCACAGTTCAGAAGATTTATGATTGTGCTCATTAGAATTAGCTGAACGTTTTTTTTGCTGATTGGACCATTGGTTTGATTTTATGATCACTAACAATAAAGCTGTTGTGTTTAGCACACACCAGCATGTTGGCCACTAGGCGGCTTGAAGTGGAATATTACAAAACATTTCCGTAAATATGCTAGTTTAGGCAACTAAATTTCCCTAGGCAGGTGCAAGAAGACAAAATCACTGACTAAGACTTACCAAGTAGATAAACCATCAATAATACAAACAACAATCATCACTCTAACATCATTAAAAAAGAGCTGAATTCAAGATTCAAGATATTTGTCACATACGCCATTATTCATGTACAGGGTGCAGTAAGATGTGACCCTGAGTTGCTTCTGAGACAGTGAAGTAACTAGAAAATAGAAAATTGAATAACAGCATAAACTACAAATACACACAAATGGAAACCATATAAATATGACAACATATACAAACAGTAAGTGAAATGTTTGGAAAATAAATAAACAACAGATAAAAAATAATATAAACAATTAACATCTGCAATAAAGACGAATCCTCTGTAAAGGATGTGCACAAATTCTTATGTAGCAAATCAAACATTTGTACACGCCTGTGATGCTCTCATGAAATAATAATGGTGAACCCTTTACCATCCCAGTTGTCTCCAAACGAATGGGGTGGACACTTAGTATTTACAAACACATTCCAGAGAGTAGATGAGAGTAGATTTCATGTTTGTATGCATACGTGTGTGTGTATGTGTGTGTGTGTGTGTGTGTGTGTGTGTATGTGTGTGTTCATGTCTGTGTGTGGCGGTGCTTAAGGAGATAAGATATTCTAAAACAAACACAGAAATGTGCAACACATCCTCTGCTTGTTGACCAGGAAAGCAAACCGTCCTGTTGTTTAATGTCCAGCAGAGGAATCATTATCTCTTATTGGACCTTCTAATTTAGTCATAAAAAATCTTTATTAGCTGTTTATTCTTATTATTGTTTGCTATACAATGTGTTAACATATTACTTAAAGGGTTACATAGTGAATTACATCTATATTAGACTTACATTCTGTATCAATGTGTTTGTGAGTGACGATAATAAAAGAATGCAAAGATTTAATGAGCTACAAATGAAAATAATTCATACAGGATTACAGAATGTTAATAATAATGGTAATAATATACTTTCCAGAGATAGAGTGTGTTATTACAGAAAAAATGGTGAAGTTGGTGGGGCTGGACAGGGACTGGTTACTGTGACAAACTGTGGAGCGTCGCCTCAGGCTTGAAGAAGGATTTTGGATGTCTTACAAACACAGGAAACAAAGTAGCACTGATGAAGACATCTCCCCATAAACAAACACACCATGCAGGCCCAACTCCTCACCACAGCTGTCATACTAGCGTCCCAGTGCACTCTGACTTTCTGCCTGCCTGACTTTCCTTCCAAGCATTACATTAGGAGACTTTTGCTGCCTCTGAACCAGTAATAACACTGCAAAACAAACCCAGTCCATATATAATACATTTTTTTTCAAATTTCAAATAAAAAACAAAACAAAAATGGAACATTGCAGTTAATAAAGGAGGAAAAGGAATGGAGAGCAGCAAAGTAATTTGGAGAGATTAGCACGAGTTATGTGGAGCTTTTCCATCTCTGTACAACACACTGCCTGAGGACGTACTTCACAGCGCGCAATAAAAAAGATTTAAAACACCGCCATTATACACTTACAGTTCCACTCCCTCTGCCAGAATAAAGTCTGTTGAGGAAATTATTTGCGTGAGGAATTTTAAGCTGTTGATTTTCAACATTTCAGTAGGAATACGTCTGTTTGAAGGTGATCGTGGTGTTGATGCTCGCGGAGTCATAGACTGGACCGGCTACTTGTGGTAATAAATCTCTCATTTTAATTCCAGAAGCCCTTATGTCTCAAACATACAACCCTTCCACAGTTCTCAAAGTGGGGTCTGTGATGGATATCCATGGGGTCTATTGGGTCTTCAGGGAGTTATTTGTTCATAGAAAATTTTAGGCATCAGAACACGTTTCACAATGTGTATTTTTTTCAATTCGTCACAGAAAAAAATGAATGCGTAAAAATAAATTAACGCTGATTAATCGACTGTGGTTCCACAGTCTTCGGATTCAGTGCCACGCCCATAAATCTGTGCTACCTTCGGACACTGACTGCTGAATAAGCTGCAAGGTGTCACGTCTGGAAAAGAATCTTTCTTTTATCTAAAAACAAAACAAAGAGGCATGGGACCAGAACTTAAATAAGGAAAGATATACAAACTAAATCCAAACAGACACAACTCATGTAACCGACAAAACATAAACTCAATGACAGCCTACTTATTTTGGGCAGTGAAACGAAAACACATGATACTAATCATTGCTTCATACCTGGCCAGCTGAGAGCTCTTAGTGTGCTCACTGACCAGGGATGAGAATGCACCCCCAGTTAACGTAAAAGTCCTTTACATAACTTATGTAAAGGACTTTTACGGACTCTTGCAGCTAATAGCGGACTCTTGCAGCTGCTGACTTGGGATGTCACACAACGAAGCATTTTTGGATAGGATAGCATAAATCATCAGAACATCCTGCATCACAGTAGCATTTCTCATTGTCAGAGCCTGCAGGTATAAACTGGCTGTACCTCTAAACATATATTTATCTAGGCTCTTATCAGTGCCAAACTGACTGTATAAACTATTTGAGCTTCAAGGGTAGCATGAATCAATAGGCTCTGCTGTAGATTTGCACTATGGTAGCATTTTTTGACACCCGTGCTTATATGTACATCTTGTGTAGTCTTAAGTACACAAGTAGTGTTACACATGTAGTCTTAAACTACACCTTATAGATAATAATAATAATAATAATAATAATAATAATAATAATAATAATAATAATAATACATTTTATTTGTGGGTGCCTTTCTAATACCCAAGGTCACCTTACAGAGCATAGGCAAGACAATAAGCATAGACAATAGACAATAGACAATAAGCAGTATTAGAAATAATAAAATAAAATAAAATAAAATAATTAAATCATAAATCATTTCTTACGTGGCGGTCAAAATTCAGTTCCAACATGAGTGAAAGCACATAGACCTCATTTAGTATTGCCCAACTCAAATCAGATGAAACAAAATGGCAGAAAAAAATCTGAAAACTCTAAAAAGAAAGAAAAGGTGTCTACCCACAATGCCTGTAATGGAGCTCAGCACTGAGCTGTAGTCATCTGGTATTTCTGTGAGATTTCTCACTTTTCACAATACCCATGATTGTAAATGCAGGCTCTTCGCAGGGGTTCCTAAGCTGTGGACAGAGTGTGCAGAGCTGAAAGTGCTCTTTGGCTATCAATCGGATGATCCCTTGCCCCTCCCGCTCCACTCTGCTCTACTGACAGAGTCTCAGGGGATGATGCATGGACAGGGGCTTGCCTTATATGTATTCACCCACAGAAGGGAGCTTTGGAAACCAAATACTCCCTCTTGTGGCACCAATGTGGGCATAACAGAAGTGAAAGATATACCATTAAGTCAGGGCATACTGAGATACATGACACAGAATATGAAGTGCTATCTCTTTTCCTAGACATGAATCTTGAGCTAAAATGTGGTGGAAAACTGTCCTTGGTCATCATGTCTACCAAGAAACTCCGCATCAGTGCATAAATGAATATGCAACTTGCCTTCTGTTTGAGATTTCTGTCCATTCATGCTAACAGAATGCTCACTAAATGCTCACCAATGCTGGTGTTGACCTGAAATAAATCTGCATCTGTATTTTTCCAGGTGACACTTCATCTTGGTCCATCGGGAGCTCACTGACTCACTGACAAGGTATCATCATCAGAAGGTCTGATCAAATCATCAAATACACACGAGTAAAACTGGAGAAGTCTGCACTGGCCAGAAGAGTAGGATTATTTAGCAGGATTGTGTCAAACACCATCTTACATTACAGGGCATTACAGCAATACCAGGACAAGCACTGATATGGGATTCCAATGATATACATTTTTGTGCATAAAATATGTTCCATGCCCTGATTTGTACATTTGTCTCCCTGACTGTGGTCCTGAAAGGACACCCCCAGGCTCCCACAGAAGAGAAGTTGACAGTGTTTCAGAGCCCCTGCGTTGGACCTAACACTGGCACGAGACAACAGATGGATATAAGAGGGGACTGTAACCCCATGGACCCCATCAATGTCAGTTTATTTCCACCTCTGCTGCAGACACTTGCCCAGAGACATTTACTCATAATTGATTGCAAAAAAAAAGATTTCTAATTTCAATAGTGCAACTGATCCCAATCCCTACTGATCCCAGTTATGAATGTTTAACTGATCACAGCCCCACTGATCCACTTATCAGTTGTCAAACTGATTGCAACTATTATTGGTCTAGTTAATCCCAAATATTGATAACTGGCACCAGGTAGACTAGACACTCAGTCATCATTTGACTAGAACCTCTCCACTAATGTGATGTAGCAAAGAGTACATTATGCTGCAACCAAATACATTCCAGAAGAGACAAAAAAGAGAGATACTCAAATGTATCCCTGCAAGGAAAAAGCTAAAAAGAAATTTACAGATCTTTCTGGGACTCCAACCAACCGCATGGAAAGCCCAATAAATCATGAAGTAGAAAACCTGGAAGTGTCTAATCCTTCCAGAAGTGGCCGGTCTACAAGAGTTCATTTTGGATGGCAACAGCGACAACAAAAGACAGAAGTCCCATTACACCTGGGGCAGGGCTACCACAGCATTTCATAATAAGGACACCATACCAGCAGGGAAACATGGCAATGGTAGTGTGACTACGTGGATACTTCAGGGACTGAGCAGTCCAGCACTGAACATGGCCTAATCTAAGCCCTGATTTTAACCCAAGTGAGACACTGTAGCTTCCTTCCTTGATGATTACAAGAGAAGAGGATGCCTAGACTGAACAGACATTGGGATATATTTGCCATAGTCTGTCATTATCTATGGTTCCCAACCCCTGTCTACAAGCCCCACTGCTTTACCCAATTTGGAGTTTTTCCTGGACTAAGGTCGGGAGCCACTGTACTAGAATAAAGCACTCACAGAATTATTACAAATGGAAAATTAATGGAAAGCTCCGAAGTATATTTAAGTGTGAAAATGTGCCAGAAACAGGGAAATTAGGATGCCTCTTGGATTGGGTTGTAAGCTTTCCAAGTTACATCACACACAGAGGGTGGGAGAAATAAACCATACGTTTCAAACCTATTTCAGATCAAAATAAGATCAACACCTCACCCGAGTATATCAACATCAAACAACCCACCACAGTGGAAAGGGAAACAAATCCATATTTGGAATACCACAGAGAATCCCCAAAGGATTTCTAGAACTAAGATTAGTTCCAAATCAAATACGGTATAAAGATAACACTCTAGCGCTCTTTGTTGTTTGTTTCCTCGCATCTTTTTGCAGATATGAATGTAAATGGAAAGAATAGTAGAATCAATACAGTTGTTGAGTCTGCACCAAGAAAAAAAAACAGATAGAACTGGAAACAAAATATTTTTTTCCTTTTATATAGCCAAAGAAGGGGAGCTATAATAAACTTTTAGCTTTTGCAATATGATGCCTAAAACACCAATATCACCAGTTCCAATCATATATAAGCTTTATATTTTATTAGAAATACTGCAAGAAGAGGAAAGGTGGGTATAACTGAGGAAGGCTAATTATTAAGACAGTGTTGGTCAGAGAAACCCATGTTTCAATCCCTGGTGATGCCACAGTCATCAGTAAACAGGAGTCCAATCAGTAAAACTATCCCAACCCCCTCACCCTCAAATACTCAGCAGGATGCAAACCAACATACACAATATGGACAATACAAAAACGTTTGGAGATCAGGATATGGACAAAAGTATTGAGATCTCGCAATCTCCATTCCAGTTCATCTGAAAGATATTTGCCAGTTTTGAGGTTAGGGCTTTGTGTGGGCCAGTCTAGTTCTTCCACACCAAACCCACCCAGCGATGGCTTTAAGGACCTTGCTTTATACACTGGGACACAGTCATGCTGGAATAGAAAAGGGTTTTCTCCAAACTGTGTCCACAAAGTCGAAAGCATTAATACTGACCTTCACTGGAAGTAAGGGGTCCAGCCCTAACCCTGAAAAGGTGCGCCCCAATACTTTTGTCCAGATAATATAACATTGCTGAATTAGCCGTTAGTGTTTTCCTAACTGAAAAGTGTGCTGAGCCATCCATTATGATGCTAGATGTTCTTTCAGTGTGTGTCATGGCCTGGACTGGCGTGAGCCGTGATTTTGTTTTTCTGTTTCTTTTTCTTGTTCTCCTTAGATGCCAGCGTTAATGCTGAGGACTTTACGTTTGATAGTTTATGCTTAGTGTGTCTCTGTTCAGGAGTCTGTGTCCCCCCACTCTTGTTCTGTTGTGTGCTCCCCTGTACTGGTCATCCCCTTGGTGTCATACTGAAGTGAGAAACCCCAATGCTGATGTACCATGCTATGCGAGAAACCTCAAGCCAGGTCTGATTCTCTGTGTGTCCTGCCTTGCCTTCACCCCTGCCCAGTCAGTGTGTTCCCTTATGTTGTAGCCTAGCTTGTGTCTCTGCTCTTGTGTT
>JBBPDB010118424.1:0-18331 GCA_037974465.1 Brachypetersius altus
AGTCAGTAAATGTGTTCCTGTACCTTAGAGTCAGTAAATGTGTTCCTGTACCTTAGAGTCAGTAAATGTGTTCCTGTACCTTAGAGTCAGTAAATGTGTTCCTGTACCTTAGAGTCAGTAAATGTGTTCCTGTACCTTAGAGTCAGTAAATGTGTTCCTGTACCTTAGAGTCAGTAAATGTGTTCCTGTACCTTAGAGTCAGTAAATGTGTTCCTGTACCTTAGAGTCAGTAAATGTGTTCCTGTGCATTAATTTAAACTGTATGCATTTTTAGTTCTGTCAAGAAAACAACTGTATACAAAACACGTGTCCTGGGATGGTGAAATACCGTTATACTCAGAGGCGGGAGGTTTGAAAGTAGCCAATCTGAGAGCGCTATTAATTTCTCCTGGATTCTGATTGGCTGCTGTCCTGTGACGCATCTCTGGCAGATGCAGCCCTGCATTCCCGCATCTAAATAGCTTCCAGCGTGGATCTCGAGTTTACCTTTACATTTTCTGTAAGAGTATTAAGCCGAATTTAAATGTAAAAATAGGCATTTATTGGCATTTTTTTTACCACATCGCAAATTCACATTTTTTCACAATCCGTGGGTGCTCATGTAACACAAATGTCCATGCCACTTGTTTAAAAGTGCTCAAACAATAAAATGATTATCATTATTGTTAACTAGTTAGAGGTGAGGGTTCGTCCAGTGGTCATCCCCCACTTGTGAGGAAGTGTAACTTTATTTCAATTAGATAACATCAAAGTCATTAACAATCACTTCTTCAGTAACCTTTATTGAAACAGCTTTCATTTTAAAAAGCTTCCTGTGACATTCCTGTCACTAAATTGCTTCATTAAAACAGCAACAGGCAAATCAAGCTGAATTTGCACTTTGCCAGAAATGTAACAATAACGTTCAGTCTGTAATGTCTCTAAGTGTCTTCTTAATTTGTTGGGTCTCACTCTGTCATCCTGATTGATCGGCTTCAGTGAAGCGTTACATTGGCGTTTGTTTGATGCAGTTTAACGCCGGTCTGCAGCCCAGTGTGTAGTTTCCTGTATTTACCTGTGGGGGCAGTAATTATTCTGTCCAAAGTGTTTACACACAGGTTTACAGTGTTTATACGCGGGTTGTCTTTGTTCACGGGACAAGAATCAGATATTCGGTTCTCCAGAACGTTCTCCGCAATGGCGTTTTCTTTGTGTTTGTCAGGATTCTGGCAGTAATCGATGCTAAAAAAGTTGTTGCATGCAGCATTAACGTCTAAAAGACTGGAGCTAGACCACGAACAGCCTGTGAGCGAGGCGCAAACTTCAGACATCAAAACTGCCTCGGCTTGTTGCCAAACTGTCGCTCGAACAGGAGGGTCAGGAAAGGACAGCTGAGTCTCTTTGAACTTCTGCGTCTTTACACTCTGTCACTCTTTTTCACATGCCACTGCAGTCACACACACACACACACACAAACACACTCTGTCAGCGAGAGGCTGCCCCCCTGCATGCTGTAATGACAGGCCCATATGGGCCTAGTGTCTCCACTCACCTTCTGTTGAACAACTTACACCTATACTTTCGTATTGTCCTTTGGATGGATATATTTTTGACCTGTTTTAGAGAAAATATACATTTTTAACACAAAATGAACACTTGTGGTGGATGCATTTTTGCTTTTAAGTTAAATGGATGAAACAAACTCGCTGTCTTAGGCATCAGGCAGTGCGTTCAGAACTATTCCGTGCAAGAGAGCTTTTAGAGGCATCGACCTCCTCAGATGTCGGGCTTCATTCAAGCCCACTGTGACTCTGTGAACGATCCGTTAAGGTTCGCCAACATAACTCATCACATCAAACGGCTGTGAATGACTTTGTTGACCATTTAATTATGCCAATATTTCGGAAAATCCTTTAAGGCCTAAAACTGATGGACTGAGATGCTAGACAATGCTATTTGAATTGGAGGCGGACCGATCAGAGCTCTTCTTTTTTTTGCGTCTCGGTGTATTTGTTGTACCTAAGGTCTTGGGGGGTCTTCCCAGAGCACATCTTGCATTTGCAGTGCTTTAAAAATGCTTTCTCACTGCGGCTTGAAGAGCCCTTTCCTTCATTTTTAATCTTCTTCTGGAGATTCTTGAGTCATAAAAGACAAAACCATCTCGGTTCAACTACAATAAAAAATGCTGTAAGCCTTAGATCCCAGAGAGTCTCCTTCCTGTGCATGCGTTGCTCGTTCTTTTCTGTCAGAAACACATTGTTATGTTGAACTTTTCAATTTCATGCTTTATAAAAGTTTGAGATCTCTGATTCCATACAACGTACTGTCAGGAAATGAGGCTCCGTGTTTGGTGTGAAGCCTCCACTGTCGACTCAAATACAAGAAAACTGCAGATCAGCGCATGCTTTTGTACACATTGATGTTTTTCCAGCTGTGCTCCATTGACACACGGCTGCATCGTTCGGGTCCTGAGGCTTGAAAAAAGAAAGATTAATTCTTTGTCGCCCAAAATCCAGAGTCATAAAAGACAAAGCCATCTTGGTTCAGCTACGATAAAAGTGCCCGGTCTATTAATGTGCTTTAAGAAGATTTCCTCTGTCTCCTATGACGATATCAGTTCATTTGTGGTCCTCTGTGTTGAGGCTGTATGTGAATGCAGTCCCTTTCGCTATAAATACAGCAAGAGTTTGGCCTCGCCATGGTTTCTGCAAGAGCCAAAAACAGCAGTCAGCACTGCGTTTCCTTCCAAGTGTGCCAGAGCACGGCTGTGTGTTTTCCCGTGCAGTCTCGGCTTGGCCGGTGCATTGCCAACCTGTGGCAGTGCTGGCTTCAGCGGCGCAGAGAGGAGGGGGGGTGGGATCGGGAGGTGGGGGTGCTGGGAGAGCAGGAGGCGGAGCTGGGAGAGCGAATCTGTCTCGGACTGGTTGGATTTAAAGGGGCTGGCACGGAGGGGGGTGGATTAGTGCTGGTGGCGGAGGGGCTGAGCTTTTCAGCAGCAGATCGGGACTCAGCGGAGGAAGAGAGGGAGGCACACGGACGGAAAGAGAGGCAGAGAGCGCGGCTGGAGCGTTTCACACTCAGCTGCGCTTGTTCATGAACTAGTGCATTTTGCACTGGAGGTGTGCAGGAGTGTGTGTGTGTGTGAGTGAATGTATGTCTGGGTGGATGTGTGTGTGTGTGTGTGTGTGTGTGGACGGACTCCTCTGTCTATGATAGTGGGACTCTGCTCTCTCGACACTTGGACAAACTTCACTTTTCTTAATCGGAAGTCATTCCTTCACTCTGCTTGTGTTTTTTATTAGTTTTTTACTATTGTACCAAGACTGTGTGTTTGCGTGTTTGTGCGTGTGTGCGGTGATTTCTGGTTCCGGGAAAGCCTCTCTCACCGGCTGTTCATGGTCTAGCTCCAGCGATTTAGACGTTAACACCTGGCGAGGAGAAAGGACACCTGCCTGCCGGCTTTAACGTCCATGTGGATCTAACTGCCCTTTCTGGATTTTAAGAGTTGGCCGTCCTGCCTTTGGGATTGATTCACGCTCCGGCTTTGATTTCTCACTCTGATTCTGAGCTGAACTTCCAAGGCACACGGAGGTAAGAGATGTAGACCTTAACTTTTATCCGTCCCCTTATATCCGACCACGCATGATGGATAACCTAATCAAAAAAGTCACTTTACAGGAGAAGGGACAAGCCTTTCTGCTTTCAGTGTGTATATATATATATTCACAGTCGTTTTGGACCATATCCATCACTTGGTCCCTCATGAAATTTAGACCCGACGTGAAGCTCGGCCGACCTTTTTGAATCACAAATAAAAATGTTTTGCTCTGATAGTGGAGCAAGTGGATTTGTTAGATTCTGTTGCATCCATCATATCAACCCATAAGTTGTTAATGCATGCAGACGGGAGTTCAGGTATTTTTTAATTATATATGTTATATTAGCTTTTCTCTTGAACCTTAACTTCACTAAAGATGGTGCTGATCCCAAACCAGGTCTCAGCATCAAGCCGATATCAGCAAAACATGCTGCGTCGAATTTCTGAGGGGGAAAACCATGAATTCAATCTGATCCTAGAACAGATCTATCCTGAAATAGCACACACACACACACACACACACACACACACAATTATGTCATGTTGCTTGCTCTGAGCATCAGTGTCTATTATTAGAGGTGAAGTTTCTCATTCAGAAACGGCTCATTTTAAGAGTCGCGCAGAAGAAGATGGGCTCTGTGTTCTGTCACCGTTGGAACAAAAGCCAGTTTTCAAGCATTTGATTCTTGTGAAGTGAAACTGTTTAACTTGTGACTTGTTTTAAACAGTGGTGGACAGTATTTGTACTTTACTTGAATAATGTGTTTATGACTTTCACTTCACTACATTTGAAAGAAAAATATGGTACTTTTCACTTCACTGTGTTTCTATCGAGAATTTCGTTACTCGCTACTTTGAACTCGACGTGGATTTTCGCACCCATGACCAGATCCTGGTAAAATGTTTATATTTTATCAGTGCTGTGCGGTTGCATAAGATCCCATAACATGCTCTGCCTCTCTGTCACTCTCTCACACACGCTCTCACGCACTTTCTCACGCACATTCTCTCACACACACTCCTCACACACTCTCATGCACACTCTTAGACTCACACTCTCTCACTCTCACGCACACTCTCTCACGCACACTTTCACACTCTCTCACGCACACTCTCTCACGCACACTCTCTCATGCAACCTCTCACTCACACACTCACTCACGCACTCTCACTCACACACATTCTCTCAAGCACACTCTTTCATGCACACTCTCTCATGCACACTCTCTCACCCACACTCTTACACACTCTCACCCACTCACTTACACACTCTCACGCACACTCTCACGCACATTCTCTCATGCAAACTCTCACACACACTCTCATGCAAACTCTAATGCACACACACACTCTCTCATGCACACTCTCATGCACACCCCCACTTTCACACACACTCTCTCATGCACACTCTCACTCACATTCTCACTCGCACACTTTCTCACGCACGCTCTCTCACGCACTCTCTCAGGCATAATCACACTTTCAGAAACACTCTCTCATGCACACTCTCACGCACACACACACTTTCACACACACTCTCTCATGCACACTCTCACGCACACTCTTACACTCTCACTCGCACACTCTCTCACACACACTCACTCACACACTCACGCACTCTCACGCACACTCACACACTCTCATGCACACTCTCACGCACACACTCTCACACACTCTTACACACTCTCACTCGCAAACTCACTCAAGCACTCTCTCTACTCTAGACTAAAAAGCATAGCCTCTATAACTCTCACGCACACTCTCACGCACACTCTCACGCACAATCTCTCATGCAATCTCACGCACATTCTCATGCACACACTCTCACGCACACTCTCGCACGCACATTCGCACACTCTCGCACGCACACTCTCTCACGCACACTCACGCAACCTCTCACTCACACACTCTCTCACGCACACTAACTCACTCTCACGCACACGCAACTTCTCACTCACACACTCTCACGCACACTCTTACACTCTCACTCGCACACTCTCTCACGCACACTCACTCACACACTCACGCACTCTCTCATGCACACTCACACACTTTCACGCACACTCTCATGCACACTCTCATGCACACTCTCACGCACACTCTCACGCACAATCTCTCATGCGATCTCTCACGCACATTCTCATGCACACACTCTCACTCACACACTCTTACACACTCTCACTCACACACACTCTCACGCACACTCTTACACACACTCACTCGCAAACTCTCTCAAGCACTCTCTCTACTCTAGACTAAAAAGCATAGCCTCTATAACTCAGAACACACGCACTGGTGTAGAGTACAGACAGGACATGTAATTAGTCAATTTGTGTGTGTGTGGTTACAGGTATACATCCTCATGCAAGGCACTCCCTTCTTTCTTTTTCTTTTTTACAAGCTAATTTGCATTTACAGCAGTTTCAAACTTGATTAAGATGCACATTACAAACTCTGGTTCTAAACTAATGGAATTTACTGTTATTCTATATAAATTTTATAATTCATTTTTACAAAAGATGCCAAATACAATCTTTACTCAATGTAAAATGGTGTGAAAGTAATTTTCGAGCAATTCTATATTCCTTTTTATTATGAAAGTTGCTGTGAGAAAAAAAAGGAACAAAATGGAGAAACATGGTCTGTAACAACAACATAATAAAAAATGTTACTGTCATATAGAATTTCAACCCAAAAACATAAACCTAAACCTAACTATGACTCCTAAACCCAACTCTAATCCTAAACTTAATCCAACTGCGACTCCGAATCCTAATCATGAGTCTGACTGATTCCTAAACCTAACCCTAATCCTAATCATGAGTCTGACTGATTCCTAAACCTAACCCTAATCCTAATCATGAGTCTGACTGTGACTCCTAAACCTAACCCTAATCCTAATCATGAGTCTGACTGTGACTCCTAAACCTAACCCTAAACCTTAATCATGAGTCTGACTGTGACTCCTAAACCTAACCCTAAACCTTAATCATGAGTCTGACTGTGATTCCTAAACCTAACCCTAATCCTAATCATGAGTCTAACTGTGACTCCTAAACCTAACCCTAAATCTTAATCATGAGTCTGACTGTGACTCCTAAACCTAACCCTAAACCTTAATCATGAGTCTGACTGTGGCTCCTAACCCTGATGACCATCAGCTCAGTTTCTTCAGTTTGGAAACAGAGTGTTTCTGAAAACAAACTGGGTTCAGATTCTAAATCAGAATGTTGTCGTGTGTGTTCTGTGTGTGTGTGTGTTCTGTGTGTGTGTGTGTGTGCATATGTGTATATGTGTAATAGCCTGCACAAAGGTTATTGCTAATTAAACCACAATCTTCTTCACTGGAGCACAAAATGCTGAGCTCTGAGTGTGTGCTCCTGCAGCAGCTGTTACTCCACCAACACCTCTGAGAACTAAACTCTCCCCACCTCGCTCTCTCCATCTCTCTCTTTCTCCATCTCTCTCTTTCTCCATCTCTCTCCCTCTCCATCTCTCTCTCTCTGTCTCTCTCTCTCTATGTCTCTCCATCTCTCTCTTTCTCCATCTCTCTCCTTCTCCATCTCTCCTTCTCTATCTCTCTCTCTCTCTCTTTCTCCATCTCTCTCTCTATCTCTCTTTCTCCATCTCTCTCTCTCTCCATCTCTCTCTTTCTCCATCTCTCTCCATCTCTCTCTCTCTGTCTCTCTCTTTCTCCATCTCTCTCTCATCTCTCTCTCTCTGTCTCTCTCTTTCTCCATCTCTCTCTCATCTCTCTCTTTCTCCATCTCTCTCTCCATCTCTCTCTCCATCTCTCTCCTTCTCCATCTTCCCTCTCTCCATCTCTCTCTCCATCTCTCTCTTTCTCCATCTCTCTCCTTCTTCATCTCTCTCTCTCTGTCTCTCTCTTTCTCTTTCTCCATCTTCCCTCTATCCATCTCTCTCCCACCGCTCTGTCTCTCTCTCACCCTCTGTCTCTCCCTCTCTCTCTCTTTCTCCATCTCTCTCTCTCTCTCTCTCTCTCTCTCCTGCCATCTTCCTCTGTCTCTCCCTCTCCCTTTTTCTTATTCTCCTTCCTCTTCCCTCTCTCTCACTGCGTTTAACACACTCTCACACATCCGCTGGTCTGCAGTGCTTTGTTCAGCACCTTGAAACAGAAACAGAGTGTTTTTGTGCTAGACCTGCCGTGTGTATCCTCCGAGGGAGGAGTGTGTGTGCCGAGTGTGAAGTGTAGATCTTCTGTAGAAGGAGTGTGTGTGTGTGTGTGTGTGTGTGTGTGTGTGTGTGTGTGTGTGTGTGAGTGAGGTGAGTGAGGTGTGGGTGTTCATATTTTTTCCATATTGATGATAAAAAATCTGCTATACAGGTTTCTTTCACTCTCAATATCTCTCTCTCTCCCTCTCTGTCTCTCTCTCTCTCCATCTCTCCCTCTCTGTCTCCCTCTCTCTCTCTCTCTCTCCCTCTCTGTCTCTCTCTCTCCCTCTCTGTCTCTCTGTATCTCTCTCTCTCTCTCTCTGTATCTCTCTCTCCCTCTCTGTCTCTCTATCTCTCTCTCTCTCCCTCTCTCTGTGTTTCTCTCTCTCTCTCTCTCTGTATCTCTCTCTCTTTCTCTGTATCTCTCTATCTCTCTCTCTATCCTCTCTCTCTCTGTCTGTCTCTCTCTCTCTCTCTCTCTCTCTCTGTCTTTTTGGTGTGTAAGTGTTATGGTGTTACTGCCACCTTTTCAGACATTTGTTCTGTTTGGTGTCTCTGTTTCTTTTCACAGTAAACTACACAGTCAATAAAACCGAGCAAACACACACACACACACACACACACACACACACACACACACACACAGTAAGAAGTACTCTCCAGTAAGAAGAAGATTGACTGGGCTGACTGAAGGACTAAACAGTATAACTGTTAGATACAGTACAGCTAGCGGTCACCTGCTGTACCCACACACACACACACACACACACACACTGCCTGGCTTAGGGTGACCAGACGCTTGCTTACCTTTCCTCTGACAGAGAATGACAGATGGCTTTCCCTGGAGAGAGAGAGAGAGGAAAGAGAGAGAGATAGTGAGGAGAGAGATTTGGGGACAGAGAGAAAGAGAGGGAGGAGAGAGAAGGCTGGCGAGGCACACACAGGTTAATTTGGAAACAATCTCTCTATCTTTCTTTCTTCTCTCTCTCTCTTCTGTCTTTCTCTTCTCTCTCTCTCTTCTGTCTTTCTATTCTATGTCTTGATTCCCACCTCTCAATCTCTCTCTTTCTCACTCAGCTAATAAGCACTCACACACACACACACACACACACACACACACATACACACACACACACGAAGAGTCTGTGACGGCCGAGTGCGGCCGGAGTGTGTGTTAGTGTGTGCTGTGACTGAGGCCCCTCAGGTTTGGCAGGTTTGTGTCCATAGCTGTGTCCTTCTGTCCTAATGGAAGGTCTCCCCAGGGGCCTAAAGCACCGAGACCAGGGTTCAGTCTGTTCAGAGTGAGAATTGTGCAACCCCAGGCGGTGCAGAGTTGTTTTTGTCCCGCATGCGTGGAGGTCAGCCGGCTGCTTTAAACTCGATCAGCTTTTTTAAGAAGCCGCTCCGGAGCGCCGGGCTGTGGAATAATTCACCAGGCTGTGTTTATGGGGTAAATGTGCTTTAAAGCTGCTGACTGAACAGTGAGGGGTGCAGCACGAGAGGACTGTTATACAACATCACACTAAAATCAATACACGCATTACCACACACACACTCCATACACACACAGGGAAAGCATCACACACCGCAATGCTGAGAGGGTCGAGGACTACAAGTGAAGGTTCAGTGGTAGATTTGCTCTCTAAATAATATTCTATCTTGTATAGGTGTGAGTGTGAGTGTGAGTGTGAGTGTGAGTGTGTGTGTGTGTGTGTGTGTGTGTGCGTGCACGTACGTATGTTGGTAAGTTATGTACATTGAGTACCTTGATATCCACTCTGATTTAATACATTTTTAGTCAGTCAGAGGGTCAGTCAATCAGTCAGAGAGTCAGTTATTCAGTCAGTCAGTCAGAGAGTCAGTTATTCAGTCAGTCAGTCAGAGAGTCAGTTATTCAGTCAGTCAGTTATTCAGTCAGTCAGAGAATCAGTTATTCAGTCAGTCAGTCAGAGAGTCAGTTATTCAGTCAGTCAGTCAGAGAGTCAGTTATTCAGTCCGTCAGTCAGAGAGTCAGTTATTCAGTCCGTCAGTCAGAGAGTCAGTTATTCAGTCAGTCAGTCACAGAGTCAGTCAGTCAGTCACAGAGTCAGTCAGTCAGTCACAGAGTCAGTCAGTCAGTCAGTCAGAGTCAGTTATTCAGTCAGTCAGTTATTCAGTCAGTCAGAGTCAGTTATTCAGTCAGTCAGTCAGAGTCAGTTATTCAGTCAGTCAGTCAGAGTCAGTTATTCAGTTATTCAGTCAGTCAGAGAGTCAGTTATTCAGTCAGTCAGTCAGTTATTCAGTCAGTCAGAGAGTCAGTTATTCAGTCAGGCAGTCATTCAGTCAGTCAGTCAGTCACAGAGTCAGTCAGTCAGTCAGTCACAGAGTCAGTCAGTCAGTCAGTCAGTTATTCAGTCAGTCAGAGTCAGTTATTCAGTCAGTCAGTCACAGAGTCAGTCAGTCAGTCACAGAGTCAGTCAGTCAGTCAGTCAGTCACAGAGTCAGTCAGTCAGTCAGTCACAGAGTCAGTCAGTCAGTCAGTCACAGAGTCAGTCAGTCAGTCACAGAGTCAGTCAGTCAGTCAGTCAGTCACAGAGTCAGTTATTCAGTCAGTCACAGTCAGTTATTCAGTTATTCAGTCAGTCAGTCACAGAGTCAGTCAGTCAGTCAGTCACAGAGTCAGTCAGTCAGTCAGTCAGTCACAGAGTCAGTCAGTGTCATTAATTCAGTCAGTCGGCAGAAACAGCCCAGACAGCAGATTTTTTACAGTGTCGTCACTGAGAGCAGTGTGAGATTTGGAGGACGCTGTGAAGCAGGTTTTCTGTTCTCTGCTCAGTTATTTCATTAGATGCTCTCAGGCTGGGAATGGGGCCAGACAGAGAGAAAAAAAACCCGTGAGAAATGGTGCCGAGGATTAAAAAGTGATATAAATCTTCTCATTAAATATTTAGTCACTAACTGCCTTTGTTCCTTCGTTTACAAGAAAGTGACATCAGGCTGTGAACAGAAAGCCTGTCTTTACAGCGTGTTCATCCAACATTGATGCTGCGCTGCACACTTGACACGGAACACTTCCCGGAGTCCTCCTGCCACGCTCGCTTATTTGCGCCGAAAGGAGTGACGGCGTCGGATGATGAGGCTCTGAAAGCTTTATCGACTGCTGTTCGGTGTTTTGTTTTTTTGCACTGGTGTTTGTTTTCCTGTGGAGTGGCAAACTGAGCTATCGAGCACTAAAGCAGATGATAAAGTGTTAGAGGCTCATTTCTCCTCTGTCGTCAATAAGCCCCCGCAGCGTGTGATTAGAATCGCTCTAATCATCCCTCCGCTCGCTCCCTTCACCGGCAGGTCCTCCAGAATCCAGCTTCACCCTCTCCAATCACCCCCCACTCTTTTGTGTGTGTGTGTGTGTGTTTCTGTTTGAGGCCAATGGACCCGTACATGTAATGAGTAATCTATTTTTAGACCTCGTGAACCCAAGGCATATTATTCAGTTATTCTTATAAATGGGAATTTCACTCATTTATTTTTACATTCCTGTTTAATTAAGTGGTTAACAAAGTCATTCAGAGTGGTTGGATATGTGGCTGTGAGAAGTCAGAACTCTTCGCAGTGGTGGTGAATGGAACCGGACGTCTGCCTCTAAAAGCTCCCTCACGGAAAGTCGTTACATGAAACAGTTATGAAGCGCTGTTTTGTAATAGATCTGAGAATGTTTTGGCCAGTTTCCAAACCTAAAAATCCCTTCCTGGTGGAGGGATACATGCAAGGTGTTGTGAGGCAAAATAGTCCCCAAAGAAAACTGATTTGCCACTATTGTACCATCATTAACATTCCATGTAAACACTCGGAGGACACATGTAGGTTTACCAGAGGGCTTGGACCGTATAGAAAATGCCTATATTTGCTTTGCAGACGTGACTCCTGGTTTAATTCACCGCCAATTCTGAATGACTTTGTTTACATGTTAACTACTGAATTATGCAGAGATTGTAATACATAGACAACATTAGATTTACAGTGTTACAACATTGTCAGTCCTGGAGGATGATCGTACCCACTATATAACAGAAATCTCATTGTTTATTGAAGAAAACACTATTGTAAAATGATTTCCAGGTTATTTGTAGTGCAAAATAAATCCAGCTGTAAGCGACACACTAGGACCTTCTTCAGTAAAGTTTTTCAGAACTGGGTTAGGAATGAAGATGTTTTGAATGTGGAGAACAGCTGATTTAGAGAAAGACAGTTTGAAGAATGCTGCGTCATCCAGTGAGAGTTAAGAGACCAGGTTTAATTTCTGTGAATGTTGTTATAAAACCAAATAAAATAGCAATATTTGGATATTCTAATGAGACTCTTCAGGAAATGAGCCATCCAGTGATTTATGGCCCCACGTGGACGGAGTGTGGGTGGAGTTAAACCTTCATAAAAGTTCATTTTTTGCTAGATATAGTCAGACCTGTGTAGATGTGTGTACTACAATAGACCATTTTCTGGTGGCGTTTACATTTTGAATAACAAGACTGTCTGGAAATCTGAAGAGAAAAAGACTGATGGGGCCAAAGTCCTTGTTTGTGCCTGCGGAGGTCGCCTGAAGGGGTTAATTCTACTTTAATGATAATGGAATTGGCCCCACCCTTCATAAATACAGTGCATGCATGAGGCGGCTGGGCTCATTGTCCTGATGGGCTGGAGGTAAGGAGGCCTTTGTGGGGCTGAGGGGCCACTTACTGAGGTCAAAGCTTTTGTCTTCAAGGTGGGTTGGGAGGAGCGGGGGGGGGCAGGAACTTTTCCAGTAAAGACTGGCAGGAGGTGGACACACCGAAGCTCAGCGGAGTGGAAAGAACCTGAAGCTTGAGCCTGACTTGAAGGTCCTGTTTCAGTATCAGCCATTTATGTGTAAGAATCAAATTTGAAGCATTTAACCCTTCAGAGGGGAACTTTTTAACAGTTCTAAACGTTGCTGGGTGAAGTTTTTTTTTTTGTTTTCCATACCAAAATCTGACGATCCATTACTCTGTGTTGCGGATTGTTTTTGCACTCTCTCCGGTTGCGCTGCCAGACCGCAGAGTAGCTACACATCTCCTCACTTCAGAGAGATGATGTTCACCTCGACGCCCGTTTGACTTTGAATCGTTTGATAGGATGACAGCTTGTTGTACAACACTATAGGCCGTGGTTGCTATGGTTACAGTGCTACAGTGGTTATGAGTGAATATGGGGCGACGATAAAACATAAAGCAGGTTTACAAGAGTGTAATGAAAACAACAGCTTCGTTTGATACAGAGTCACTTTGATACTTGTCATGCGGCTCAATAGTTGCAAAATTGTAGAGATAGTGACTGTGTGCTTTTTCATTGTGTGTTGTGTTCTTGGGTCCATCGGTGCATCCGTCGGCTGTTCAGAAGGAGTTGACTGTGATTTAGTTATGGAACTATTCTGCCCTAAAAAGCCACAGTGCAGTAACTATATCAAATCTGAAACTGAAAAAATGGCTTCAAGTTTTTTTTGTAGTTACTGCAATTTTGACACCATCATTTCTTTGACCCTTGAATGAGGATATTTTCTCACAAGACAAAGGAGATGTCCTAAACCCCCTCTGTAGTCAATTTTGACCAAATATGTAGTTACTTCACTTTGGCTTCGTAGGGCAGGATTGTCAAATGTAAAAAGGTTTAAAAAAATAAATATAATTATGCAAAAGTTTACAGACGGTGGTGTATCCGCTTCAATCTTGAATCTTCATTAACCTGTAGTGTTAATCAGCAGTTAGGACTCGTTAGAATGGTTATTGTGGAATTTTCCAGTGTTGCTGTTCGCTGTAATGGAAAGTAGTCAGGTGGCGCAACTGTATGAGGCTTTGGGTTTGGGGTCAGGATGTCTTTACTTGTGCCGTATGGTGAAGTGAGTCACGCTGTTTCTGATTTTTATCCGGTCTCCCGCCCGCTCTGGGCCTGTTCTCTGGAGCTCTGCTCGGTTTATATATAAAGGCTCATTGTTGACCTTTATATTACTGAGCTGTATTTGCTCCATGTAGGAGGTGCAGCAGAATGTGCCTCATCAGCCCCTGCAAGCCTGCATGCTTTACACCCTCTTTCAGCTACTGAGCTCGGAGTACTGAACATGGAGTACGTGTGTTTGGGCGTACATGTGTGTGTGGGTGTGTGTTCATGCCCTTTAGAATGCCGTTCCTGTGCTGTTTTACTGCTCACTCACAGGTAAATAGCCCCCATTTTAAAGAACGTATGTTTTTCTCATGTTATACATTTCTCCACTTATAACACTGGTGTGCTTTAGTGTACCAAACACGGTCTGTATTCATTTTTACATGACATGTTCCATCCACTCTTCATTAAACGGGCTGTTTGATGGTTCCTACTGTGCCTTTAAGAATGAATATAATCTCAGTTCTGATTGGCTGCCCTGCATTCAGTCCAGGCTGAAACATCCCTTGACAACATGAACAAGGATGTCAAAATCATGCATTTAGAACAAGCAGTTACATGTAAACGCATTGGTTTTTATGATATAGTCTAGTAGGGGGAGGGGTTATAGGGGGTTATAGGGGTAATAGGGTCTGATGGATGGTGTGTGACAGGGGGAGGAGTTATAGAGTCTGATGGGTGTGTGACAGGGGGAGGTGTTATAGTCTGATGGGTGTGTGACAGGAGGAGGAGTTATAGAGTCTGATGGGTGTGTGACAGGGGGAGGAGTTATAGTCTGATGGGTGTGTGTGTGTGTGACAGGGGGAGGAGTTAGAGTCTGATGTGTGTGTGTGTGTGACAGGGGGAGGGGTTTTAGGGTCTGATGGATGGTGTGTGACGGGGGAGGAGTTATAGAGTATGAAGGGTGAGTTTGTGTGACAAGGGGAGGAGTTATAGGGTCTGATGGATGGTGTGTGATGGGGGAGGACTTTTTCTCTGCAGAAAATGCTCTGAAAATACTCTGTATTAAAGACACTTATACTATATACACAGAATACTGTGTACAGTAAGGGAGGTGGAAATAACTACTATAGATACATAAACAAATTACTGCTGAAATAGTTTAATCTCTATACCAAGTCGGTAATTAAACTAGTGCACATGATAAGACTGCTGCACATAAACAATTGGACATAATAATAAAGATATAATAAAGATAATTGGTGATGCATTAGGAAATGTCTTTTTTTCCTCTGGAGTATAACAAAAATCTTGTGTACCTTTACGCAGCTTTGGAGAAAATGATTCATTACTCGCTGAGGCGATGCACTATAGCGCTCACTAACGCAGAGCGCTATATTGAGCTACATTCATCCATTCTCCCCTCACATGCAGAGGGAGATGAATGAGGGTGGAGAAAATGAACAGACCCAGGAGGAGTGGGATAGGAATGGGATAGAGAGTGGGGGGGATGCTTTCCAAGAGTAAGGATTTATTCTGAATTCTCTGAGCGCTGGATCATTCATTAGAGAGCCTATTTTTCCTTTGGAGCTGCAGTGACTGATAGTGTGGGCCTATTGTGTGTTTTCTGTGTCATATATATATAAATGCACTCACTGGCCACTTTATTAGAAACACCCACCCTCACCATTGTGGATACGTGATATATGATGCAATAGTCTTTATCTGTGGTTGAGGTTAACATTGCTCTTAGATGATCCTCTTCAAACTGAAACTCTGTATCATCTTCTACAGTTAATGTAACATAATCTAACCTTAACTTTACTTAACTCTAACTTTAAAGGGTACTTTGAAGAATATGAAATAGGGACAGTGTAGATGAGATTACATCAATAAACCTGTTGCCTAAACCCTCGCAAACAGCAGAGACTTCTCAGCGGATGTGTGATGGGTCTGAATATAAGCAGGGTTTGAGGTATAAACTATAAAGTATTTGGCGGCACCTCTGCACTGTCGTCTCTATAGAGGGCATGTTGTGGGAGGACTGTAGGGCACTGCATCTCATATCCTTCCCTGGGCCTTTTTTCTCTCCACTGCAAGGACACTCATTGTGTTTTCACACTGGGAAGGGCATCTAAGAGGGCACTGGCATTTTTCTCCATCAGAAAGGCATCTGTAGGGAACCTCTAGTTAATCCTGTTGTAATTTCACCCACATTTCAGCCCAGAAGTTTGGGGGACGTCTTTGACCACAATTTCAAAGCTGTGATTGGGCCATTTGTTTATCTCTGTATGTTTTTGTCATAAGAGTAGTGAGTTGTATGGCTTCTCCCCTTTCACCCCTAATTGCTCGCTAGCAGCTCAACACAGAGAGCATCTTGCTGATCAAACACTTTCCTAGGTCGATCCAATATGTGGAAAAATATTTCATTTGCAAAATTAATTGACTTTCATTCCACCAGCAGTATAGCCACAAGGAGATCTGCTAAAAGAGACCACAGATTTTGATCTTAAGTGGCTTAAGATCAGCACAAAAAAGTGTCTATTTCCGCTGTTTGACGGACTCCTATCCGTTAATAATGTCTTCATGCTGCCCTTGTTTTTAAATGATATGCAAAGAGGCTGATTTAACAAGGACAGGAGAAAACCTATAGTGTATAGGTCACCAGATTTTCTCCACTGGAGGGGCAGTTCCCCATTAATTACCCCTTAATTGTGCACTTCATCATTTTCTCGCACTTGGAAAATGACCCTATGGGACACTGTCATGTAGAGGTGGTGTGGGGGGGGCACTTTAAAACTCCCTTTTCCACTGGAGGTGCACCCATAGGGAACATCAATAGGGGAACACCATTGGAAGGTCACCTTGTGGGACATTACATCACTTCTCCACTAGAAGGGCACTCATTAAGACATGTAATCGGGCTCTAAAGGACATATCCTCTTCATTTATTGCTAGAAGGGGTACTCAAGCCTTCCAGTGACACCCACCCTGTACCACTCTGTGGCCACTCACTGGCCACTTTATTAGAAACAGCTGGACCACCGTCTCTTGGTGGAAGGACGCCCCTCCCTCTCCTTCACCGGCTAGCCAGTGCGAACATCTGTTCGCTGACATTTGATATATGGTAATGGTCATGGGTTTGAATCCTACCTTCAGCACACCACCACTGGGTTCCTAAGCGAGACCCTTAAGCCCAGTTGCTCCAGGGAGACTTCCCTTCTTTAGTTAGGGAGTGGAAGTTGCTAAATGACGTAAGTGTAAGCTGATATAGTGCTTTCTAGAGTTGGGCTATCCGATGCCTTCTAGTGCATTAGAGTGGCTTCTGATAAAGTGGCCATTGAAACTGTCCCTCAAGATCTTATGGCTACTGTGTGTTATTCAGCCCTCTTACACACAAACGCGCTCTCCTGCCTGGATCTGTCTGTTGGGCTGGACTGTTACCCAGAGTTTTTTGCCTTGAACGCCACTGACACTTTCTCCTGCCCACAGGTGATACGACAGATCACACCCTGAGCTCCGGGAGATTTAGTGCTGACTAAGGGCTTCGCTGACAGGCCCAGGGAGAGCGTGTGGGACGCTCGGGAGTGTGGGTGTGTGTTACATATTCAATAAGAGTAGTTAGCAGCTGCTCACTGTGTGATGTGTTTGGTTTGATGACCCTCAGCCCCAGCAAGACGACAGGACACCAGGAACCAGTAGAAGCTAAACACTGAACCTTCTGACATTAATGATCACAAATCGCTAAATGTACAGTACTGTACAAAAGTCCCCAGCCACCATATCCACAAAATGTGATTTCTGCTGGTTTCAAAGCTTGATCTGTGCTCTCATTTCCTCATTAGCATTGGTGGATTACGTTATGATACAAAAGTGTGTGACTTGTAACACTGAAACTGAAATGTTGTCTTTGCAATTGAGCATAATGTTGACACATTGTGTTTCAGTGCCTCTCTTTATTTTAGTGGTTGACCACAATTTCAAAGCTGCAGTTGGGCCATTTGTTGATCTCTGTATGTTTTTGTACAGTGTCATGAATTGTCTTCAGAGTAGAGAGTTCTCAGGGTTTTATCCTCATTGCTCACTAGCAGCTCAACACAGAGAACATCTCACTGATTTGACTGATTGTGCATATGTGTATATATATGTACAGAGTGGATATATAAATATATGTAAGAAAACTGAGGAGATTAACAACTGTAATTAGAAACTGAAGGCGGAATCACATTTTTAACAGCTGGGTCTGTTGTTAAATATTCCCAATATGAGACTAACCCTGAAACTGAATTATAGTCTAAACAGGCTTGAGACATATTTATACATTAATATTTACAGCATTTAGGAGACACATCACAAGCAAGTGTCGTGTTAGGAGTATAGCCCAAAACTTACTGTAGTAGTGTGGTGAGCTAGGGATCAAACCCTACTCTCTGGGCTGGAAGGCAGTGATGTTATCCACTACACTAACCAACGGCTCACTTACAGTTCAGCTGTGTTTGTACATGTGCACATACACACATTTATGTACTGTGTAAAAGTATTGATTTCTTCATAGCCAGATTTTGTTGTATTTAATGTGTTCTTGAGGAGCGGTTCTCCAGGCTTCCTGAAGGACATTCAAAGTTGGTTAAGACCTACTTGTGAATCATTCAAGCAGAACAAAGAGCCTCTAACTGAAGTCCTGAACCAGTGAAGAACCAGGAGCAGATGATTCCA
>JBBPDB010118448.1:0-18327 GCA_037974465.1 Brachypetersius altus
CACACACACACACACACACACACACACACACACACACACACACACACACACACACACACACACACACACACATACATGCACACACATACATGCACACACATACATACACATATATAATTGAATATATTACCCTTGTGACAATAAAATGCCCTGTTTGAGTATAAGAATATAAACATAACCAGGTTTTGTGTGCAGGCTCGCATAAAAATATGACAGTTTAATTAGGAAATGTTATATATGTGACCTTGCACTGTAAAAGACAGACAAGAGAGGACTCCTGGTCATTAGATTAGTCCCAGGGCATCTGATTAATTCTCTCACTTGCCCAGCACACACTCTACTGCATCATTCATATGAGAAACACTGTCCCTCGTGTGCACCTGACACCCTCCTCTCACCCGGGTTTGATTGACATGTCTAGTAGGAGACAGAGCCATTAAATTATCTGTGGTATCATTAATATGTACACAGCAGAAAAAATTCTAGAGAAAGTCCCTTCACCACTTAGAAGCAATTAAAGCAGTGCATGTGATAAGAATATTTAACAACAGTTACATTTACTCATATTGCTCTCTGTCTAATGTTCCATTATGGTATACTATTCTGTGTCCTCTATTCAGTGATATTATATTACTCTGTGTCCTCTATTCAGTGATATTATATTACTCTGGGTATTATGTTACTCTCAGCCAGAGACTGAGCTTCTGCTGGCCTCAGTGAAAATAATGATAGAACTGAACAGCCTTTTAATCCACTTCACTACTAGAACTGTCAAAGACTGCAAAGAACTGTCAAGGATTCCAAAGATACATAAACGTTTAGTCGAGCTAAAACTTTTACAATCACAAAACTATAAAAGTATTACATTTTGGAAATTATATAATTTTCACTCCTAGCACACAAAGGGACAGAGTGGATGGGCTGTAGGGTGTGGTGGTCTGAGCTTCAGCAATTTCCATGGAATTCTGCTACACAGAGATAAATGTGTACAATGTTGGTGTAATGTAGTGGGTAACATTGCTGCCTTTCAAGTAGAAGAGTGGTGATTGATTTCTATGCCGAGTGACACACCACACTACACCATTAAGTGTCCTCAGGCAATCTGCCTGTGTCTAAGATAAAACTGCAAGTCACTTTGGATAAAAGTGTCTGCCAAATGATGTAAATGTAAATTACATTACACTATTCTGTGCATACTGGTCTAATACAACACTCTGTGTGCACTATTCAGTTACATTACTCCCTACATTTTATTACGTTGCTGAATGCACTACATTCAGTTACACTACTCTATGTGCACTTCTCAGTTGCTCCAAAGAAGCATTTGTGGCACCTTTATTTTTAAGAACCCATTTTCAGTGCAGAGGAAGAATTTTGTGCTGTTCACTCTGTGTACTGTGGTGTGTTCACGCATGACAATGCGTTCTAACATCACATTTCAGTTAGTGAGAGAAGACAACCAAAGTGCAGAAGAACATCACCATCTGATGACAACTTCATGAACCATACCATAACAAAAGGGATGCACCATGTCACCTATTGAGATCGCTGCCAGAAAAAGTCATGTTGCAGATACATTCAGCACCTATTCCTCTATACAAGACCTATTCCTCTCCAGTCAAGGATTCAAGGAAGTGTACCATGAAACACAGCTACAATTAAGCCACGCAACTAGATGGACTACATTTAAGGTGAGTAGACACAACACAACAATTTTTTGTTTTGTAGGTTAGTGCTGTTCCTTAGTACATGTGATCCCGCCAGTACAAGCAGTAATATAATCCCGTTTTATTTTTTACCCTTTCTCTCCAAAATACAGTACATACCCCTTCCACTGGTGAAGAGGGCAATTAATTTCAAATCAATGTCAGTTCCCTTATTTAAAGTGAGGAACAGAGCAAAACAAGGGTGGATTGATTGGAGGAATGGTAAAACTGGAGAAAATAACGAGGGCTTTGCATCTCAGAGATCGTGAAGGTCTGACAAAATGTGGTCAGCTTCTCCCTGCTCATGGGGTTGGCCTATAAAAAGTTTGTGTGTTCTCGGCCGCAGAGAACACACATACACACTATTTCTTACATCTAGCTGATCAATAAATTATACAGCCATGACAGTTTCTCCTCACTTGTAATCACTACAGACCAGAAAAGCAATTACAGGCCCTGATATACAGTGAGGGTTTATGGGTCTGCTTCTTTTTCTTTCATAACACTTCAATATATCACTTTATAATATCAATTAATCATTTTATAATATCAAGTTATGAATGTTGATTTATCCTAAGTACGACAGGCAGGCAGGCAGGCATCCATTTCTGTGTTTACTTTATCTACAAACATAAAACAACACAAATCTGGCTCGATGGCTGATGCATTTACAAAACAGAACTGAGACGTGTGTGACAATGGACCGATGCCCACGGTCCACATGAACTGAACTTAAATACACACAGACACAGACAGAAAACCAACCACTGAACATAATCACTTTAACTAAACACAGGACAGCTGAAAACATGAAACAAGAAACAAAACATGCACAAAACACCAAAATAAAAGTCCCCAAAACAAAACCAAAACAGTGGCCCCTACTGGCCACTGGCAGACCCGTGACAAATGTAGACTAGGTCTGGCAGTTAGTTAATATAAGTAGAGATCAAAGAATGTTTTACCATATATAATGTGTGGCTTTTGCATAAGCTAAAATGCCAGATTTCCCCTTTATATTAACAGAGATAGTGTATGTGGTGGGGAGTAAAAACTTTATCACAGGAGAATGTAAGACAGAGATGAATATTTATAGAATGTTAGACTGGATAGAGGAGGAGCATCAGCCAGGATCTATTAAAGATCTAGAGTAGTGATTTTGTATGTTATGGAGGTAACGTTAACATGTTGAGTTAGTCTAGCTTAGTGTGAACGTTTTTTTTTTCTAGCGTGGAATAATGTATTATTTAATTCCATTAGTGATGAAAGTTCCATTCATTTTCATGTGTGGACTCAAACCAGTGTTAAACAATCTCTGTAAAACAGCTAAATGTTGGCATAAATGAAAGGCCAGTGTACACAATGACAGAGTAACAGAGTATATTGTGAAAGCTAAACAAAAGCACTGCAAACAGGTTCTATTTAAATGCTTCAGATTTTCTGTAACCAGACTATATCTAATCCTCTATATCAAAATGCCAAACATTGCCCTGGTTGCCCTCACATGATAACATTCAGGTTAATTAATTTTCACTCATTTTCTGTAATTGCTTAATCCACATTAGGGTTGTGGGTACCTGGAATCTAGCCCACCGCAGCACATGCTAATATACCACACAAAAATGTATTTAAGGCTGGTAGCACCATCACTCAGCCCCCACAAGCTCTGGACACTAAACTGAACTATGGACGATGACAGAAAGACAGAGTTAGACTGCAAAGCCTGTCCTCAGAGAAAACTGGAAGATCTACTTAGCACACAGACAGACCATTCAGGATACTCTCTCTGTCACTCTCTTGCTTGCACATACTCGAAAAAAATCCATTTCCAGGATATCATATGTAATTTATGGGTGTCAGAGAGCCATTCTAATGCTGGAGGCTCCCAGAACTTCCAGAACAGGTGTTATATCTGGCATGCTAATAGGCCAGTAATAGTCAGAGGAATACATTTAAAGATTCACTTTAGGATTCCAACATACTAAGCCTCTGAGGTGTCTGAAGCTTCAAATATCTGTGTTTCAGCAGGAGCTTAAATGCTAAAGTAAATATGTTAGTTTAGAGTGAACACAATACGAAAAATCCAGCTATGAAAATCCAAATGAGGTTGTGCACACAGAATTGCATGACCAGACCTACAGAGTAAATTAAGTAAATCTTTGTGTCAGTTCTGGTTCTTACAGCTCTTTAGCTAGTCTGAATCAAGTGATGAGTTTGAAGCTTTGTCCAAATTGTTGACTGAAGCGTCTATGCCTGTCTGTTAGACATGATTTCACTGGATCTGTAGCCCATGGCCTCAGTAAATATATTTGTAGAGCTGACCTGCCTTTGAAACCACCCGACTAACTGTCAAAATCAAGGAAAGTGGACAGGAAAACAGATTTTATTCAGCTATTCAGACGCAGCCATGGACTCACAGTCTCTCTAGCAAGGATTGCAAAGAGTGTACAGACAAGTTCAGTCTGGATAAAACTTTAGATTTTTCGAATTCCATGGAAAGAATTGGCTTGAAAGAATCTCCAAATTCTGTAAAAGTATTACGTTTTGGACATTATATCATTTTCAGTTACAGCACAGAGTAGCAGGGCAATAGGACTCAGTGGACTGAGCTTCAGTAGTTTCCATGGAGCTCTGCTACACAGAGATAAAGGGGTTATCCAAATTCTACATGGTGTGTTCAAGTGAACTCATCTCTCTCTCTCTGTCTCTCTCTCACCCACATACACACACACACACACACACACACACACACACATACATACATGGGGTATAGAGCAGAACATCTGTATCAAATAGGTTCTCTGGTTTAATAGCTCTGAGTGTAAGATGATCCTACATTTATAGGGAAAGTCCAGCAGACGCTTCGGAGTTCTAACTTAATGCTTGTGTCAGACCCACAAAAAATTGTTTGTTAAAATTGAAATAATAAGTCAACAAGGTCCTAAGTGTTCCTAACAAACCCCCAAAAAATGTTTGTTCAGTTAGTGCACACTAAAAGTTGTTGGTGTGATTTGTGCAAATGTATACGACTGTTCCATATATGCAATATACTGGAACCATTTTTAAACAACTTTATCTCAGACATCACATCACATAAGCATAGAGAATAGACTCATAGGTGAGCTGTTGTAGGTTATCAGAGCAGTGTGCTAGGCATTTATGTTTAGTTGTCATCGATTTGAATAATACTCAGACCTTTCCTGAGGTGCCTTTCACTTAGTGACAAAACCATTAGGCAAGATTTCCTCGACAAAAACTTTAATATTTCATGAGTTATAAGGGAAAATGAATGGTGTGACCTAGATTTGCTTTGAGAGGTGTGAGAGAGAACAACAATGCCCAGTGGAGAGGTTTCTCAGACTCTGGGCTCTTTTCTCTAAAGAAGTCAGCTCTTCCTTTAGTAATCTCTTTCTAAGAGATAAATGCTTTGAAAAAAAAACATGATTTCAGAAGCCCAGACTGTAAATATTTTTTTCAGTGGCACAATGTATCGCCCCATATTTAAAGCATTATACATTTGAAAATATACACACACACACACACACACACACACACACACACACACACACACACATACTGTACTAAATGTATGCAAATAAAGACAGACAGAACAATAAGCTTTTAATTCGATCAGTTCTAGTCCATCACTTCTTTTCAACTGACAAAATGTGGTCCAGTTCATACATTTATGGTCAGCAAAGGGTGCATTCATCCTCTAGTGTCTCCAGTTTGATGGAGTGTGGCTCACATGTTTGATAGATGTTTTGTGAAGTAGTATACTCGATAGTATTTCTGAAATCAGCACCAACAAACCAAGATGGTTAGATACATATTGTGCTTTACAAGTAGGTGAGTAGTTTCCATTACACAGAGGGACATCAATCATTGTCTGCAGGGACACTAGCAGGGACATGGCAAGTTGGGGTTAGGTGTAGTGCTTATCCAGACAATGACAGTTGGATGTTAAACAATTGTTACATTTCTTAATCAATTTTTTTAGAAAAAATTACCTTCTTCATATCAAAGAAATCAAAGATTATAGATTAAAGGTTGTGAGATTTATGATTTGATTGTATCACTGAGACTAATCAGTTAATGAGATTTATTTAATTTCAATATCTATTTTATAGAATTTCACCTTTGTAGTTTCTGGGCAAAAGTGGCACATTTGACCAAGATGTAGCTCAATACCCAGAAACCTTGAAAGCCTTGATTAGTCACTGAGCTCCTCCCTCCTGGAGTGGAGTGACTGAGTCGCCATCTTTCCTGACAACACATCATGGTAGCTCCTCACCTAATTATGGACAGCTGTAGCTTGTTTGAGTAAAGAAATTAAGTTAAATATCTAGTTAATATCATAGCATATGCTATAAGCTTTTGTATAACAGCTTAAGACATTTGCATCTAACTCTTTCCTTGTCACTGCCCTATACTTTATGATAAAAACAGAAAGTGCCTCAATCTTTACAGCCCAACAGAAAATGATAAAAAAAAATTTTTTTTAAAAACTTCCCTTAACAAGTATTTTGGTTTTCTCTTGATGAGAAAATCTACCATATGATAATGCTGAAGGTTAGTGATTCTTACTGATGACTAAATTATATAATGAAATCATATAAATCATTATCATTACATTTTTCTAAACAGATCAAATATATAACACAATCACATGGTGTGAAATTAGGCAAAGCACACTTCTCAGTGCCAGAAAGCTCAGTTGGTTATCAGCTTAACACAGGTTTATTTCACAGCAGTTGCTACAGCAGCCAGTATAGCAAGAAGAAACAAAAGGCCTGTGTGAAACCTGCAAAATGTATAAAATTGAGCTCACCTGGCAGAGCAGCTTGACAGCTATGCATCCAAGAAAGCACAATGAACACACTCTGCTTCTACAGTAGAAGCTCATCTTCTGTGGAACAGCTAACTAATCCATTACCACAATTAACCTTACATTTTCAGAATGTAGCCACTCGATAACACAAACACAGCATTTTAGCTTAGCAAAAGAACCTGATCTTAGATAATAGAATTTCTGCAGTTATCATTCTAAATCTCTGCTAAAACAGAATTGGGAACAAAGACCATAAGACATAGAAACACCAACTTAGGAGGAAAACTGCAGGATGCCACATAGGTCTGATGATGCAGTCCAGCAGTGCCATTTACATTTGTGTCCATTGCCCTTGAACTGTAAGGTTTAGAGACAAAATTCTTTGTTAATTTCGTTCATTCATGGAAACCAAAAACCAAACTGCAGTTCAGACAATGAAGCTCCTCCCACAAACATGGCTCAGTTTTATATATTTTCCAAAAGCAAATGTTTCCAAGTAGCCCTTGCTTAAATTACCTGTTTGTCATAGGATTGTTGAAAAAATATTCAATATTAATAAAAATCAAATGCATTTGGAAACTGATAAACAGTTTGACCACCATATGCTCATTAATCCCTCTTTAGCTTGCTTGACTAAAACCTGTGAACACTTTGCATGATTCTTATGAAACTTGATGCTAATATGTAATATGTTACAAAATATGTTATAAATTTTGACAACAATATCTATCTATAGGGGGGCACTGTAAAATGAAATGATCTGTTTCTCAAGATTTACTTGTCTGACTAATCTGACATTTTGTATGTTTTTTTGCCAGTCTGTAAGTGGACATGGTCACCATCAACCAATCTGACAGGCTAAGCATTTACGTTAATTTATTGCATTGGACCTCAAGGTGTGCTACATCCTAATAGTTTGCTTCTTGGCTTTTAGCAGATGAACCATCAAAGCCAGTGTTTTGTTGCATGCTATTCCTTCCCTTAAACCAATCTTTCGAATCATTAAGCTCCACCTACTAGATCTTAAGCAAACTAGAATTATTTGCAAAAACTGTTTTTTTTTTGCCTATCATAAGCTTGCTACAAGGTGGCGCTATTCATGTTAAAGGCAAACAAGTCCTGCCATGTTTATATATGCATTTTTTTTCATGCAGGACATTTATACAACTATCAAAAATGCTGATATTCATACAATTATTGACTTTTAAACAACTATCAAGAATATACGCATTTTTGTACATTATGTTGTCAACACAACTGAATCAGTGCTAAATAAATCGGTGTTACACAAAGTTTAAAATTCATATTCCAACTTAACTGTAATTTTGAGTATGGATTTGTTGGTTGTGTTTTGCGTTGACCCCTAAGATTGCTGCACGTGGCTATATTAATGTAGTTTTTGTACAACAACTAACTTGGAAAGTCAACCTACTCTTAACAAGATAACCTTATAATAAAACTCAAATCTATTCTTTTTATGGACTCAGCTATTTACCATCTTAATCAAAGTTAAATAGACCAAAATATCCAAGATGTTACAATTTAAAAGACTAAAACTGTACTTCAATTAAAAAGACATTAACATGGCCTGCTTGTGTGGTTTTCAGTTCAGCACTCTGGTCTAGTAGTGTTTATTTTTTATATTCATTTTTCATGTGCCAGGTTTTTGATATGAAGACATGCTCTGTGGGTTTACTTTAAATAGTTAATTGATAATAAATAATTTATCATAGTTACATAAAAAGTCTCTAGAGGACTTACTGCCTAGAGTTAATGAACTTAGGACTGCATGGCAGATGTCAGGTGTCTCCTTGTTGTGCTTGTCTTGTGCTTTACATTCATCCACATACACACACAGTACAGTATGCACAGAGTCCTCAGTCTCCTGCTTGTGTGAGTTTGTCGTTTCCCCCACAGTAATACCACAATGTCATCTCCAGAGCTTGAAGGCTACTCAGCATGAGTGGGTGGAGAGAGTTACAAGAGGACATGCAGGGCTTTCTGAAAAATAAACTGACTTGAGGTTAATAAAAACCCTTTTACCACAACAGATCTTGTGGTGAGGAAGTGGGAGACACATACACACATGGTGAAGTCGAGCTCTTCAACAATCTGTTCAGTGCACATCCCCCTCCCTCCCCTTCATCCCTCCCTCTCTCTCGCTCCCCCTGTCGCTCTCTCTCTCACTCTCTCTCGCTCCCCCCCCCTCTCTCTCTGGCTCACTCTCTCAGTATTAGCTTTATCTGTTCCTCTCTCACCCACTCCACTCACACGCACTCCACTCAGTGCACTTGGATGCAGCACTGAGGACTTGGCTGCTCTTTCTCCTCCCTAAAGAAGCGCACATATTAACCTACACTTCAGGACAGTCCGGACCATCCACTTAAAATGGCATGGCACGCTGGATCACAAAGTGAGAAGCAACGGAGGAGTGAGTGATAGAGACGGGGAAAGGAGAGAGAGAGAGAGCGAGAGAGAGAGAGAGAGAGAGAGAGAGAGAGAGAAAGACAGGAAGAGGGGTTTCCCCGTTTCTGGAGTAAACAGAAGAGATGGCGGTAAGCACATATTATCATTTTTAATAAAAAAAAAATGGAAATGTTTTAAAAGAGTGGGGAAAGCCATTGTTCTCTGCTTCAACCCGGTTAAAATGATATTTTAATCTCATAAAAAATAGTTCATCTGTACTGTTGTTTTGAGCACATGAGGCAAGTTATCCTCTAGCATATATAATAGAAAGAATGAAAAAAAAGATTATTAATAGTGAATATTAATAATAACCATCATCTTCAACATCATCACAATTATAGCAGCTTGTCAGCTACGACTACTACTAATAATAATAATTGTATTTACATGATAATTTGGTTGAATCTTATGTATATGTATAATATGTATAGAATGATACAAATCTAAAGTAGGTCAGGTGTCCTTTCTATTGTTTATTCTTCCTTCTTTTTTCACCCAAGTGTATCCTTCTTCTTTCTCCACCTTCTGTAACTGTCATGCATGAAACTCACAGTCTCTCCTTCTCTACATTTCTCTCCCACTGTATATCTTCCTCTCCACTCTCTCTCCTCCCTCTCTGTATCACTATCTCTCTTTGTGTATGTATATAAATATATACACACACATATGTGTGTGTGTGTGTGTGTGTGTGTGTGTGTGTGTGTATCTTCCTTCCCTCTCTTTCTCACATATATTTATCTCCCTCAATCTACCTTGCAGTTACAGTGTCACAGTGTCAGAGGAGGACCTAATAGTGTGCTGTGTGTGTTTTCTTTCTTTTTTTCTCTCCATCACTAGTGTGCTGTGTTGAGCTTTCTTTTAGTTGCTGAGCTAATTAGGCTAGATTGGCAGACGACTGAGCTGGTAACTTAGAAACAGGCATGTTGGTAGTGTGGAGCACAAACACACATGGGTGTAGAACATCGCACATACACACACACACAAACACAAACACACACACACACACACAAACACACACGCATATACACACACACATAAAATGCAAGCATACATAAAAACACATACAGACATAAGGGAATTCCTATAGGAAACCAAAAGAGAAAACTTGTTTGTTCCACCATGTCTGTCTGCTGTAATGATACTGAGCTACTGATAGAGAGAGATACACAGAAAGAAAGAAAGAAAGAAAGAAAGAAAGAAAGAAAGAAAGAAAGAAAGAAAGAAAGAAAGAAAGAATGAAAGAAAGAATGAAATACACAGAGAGACGTTTTATTACCTCCATTAACTCACATCATTGTACCGTTCTGACCTCATGAGTCCAGTACTTGCAGAATGTCTCATTTGAACGTAAACACACCATCAGTGACTCACGTTGTAAACTGTGTTTACCATCAACAAACCAACAGCACGGCGTAAACACCCCCTGATCTATCTGCCGATATCTGTCTATGATCCCTCATAAAGGAACAGGCTATAAAGCTTGCACGTCTCAATAGACCTGTTTGTTAGGTAATGCTGATGTTACTGAGTGTGAAAAGCCTGTGCATATGTCTCTTGCTTTCTAAACTGAATCTTGCAACTTGATGAGTAGTAAAGTTTTCATTTGCCTCTCAGCTGGAGGCCACCTAATGAATAACTACAAATGTCTCCTGTTAATTAACCTCCACACTACACTGCTGCAGAGACACAGTTCAAACCACAACAAAGCCATTAGAAAGGTTTCTTTCATGGGATGTGCTGCTTTTATAGATTTTAAGAAATTAAATATTTATTGAATAGACTCAGACAGCGCAGCATCACTTCGGCTGCTTGACCTGTAAAGTATTAGAAGCAGAAAGACTAGAGACTAGAGAAGAAATGCTTCTGGATTATCCGGTCAGAATAAATGAAATTGCCAAATGACGTAAAGCAATGAAAGCATCCATTCAGCTCAGAATGTATCTATCCGTCGCAATTGTGGTGAACTTTAATTAAGCTCTACAGAGCTAATGCAGGAGTTTAGATTCCTAAACCATAACATTGAGTAACCAGGTTCAAATGTAACGTCACTTAGTAAACTGTCTTTTCAGAGCTAGGCTGGTTGGAGACAACAACAAATCTGGCACCATGTTAACCTGAGGTCATCTACACTAGAAAAAAAACTCTCAGATTTATCAGAGGAACAATTGTATTTTGACAGAAACTGCACCGTATGACAATATTTTCAACAGTTTGAATGAGGATGTTTGATAATGGTTGCCACTGTTTGTCCAACATGACTACAGTTACTATGAGCTCCTCCCACAAACATGACTACAGTTACTATGAGGAAGGATGGATAGGTGGCCATTTTCAGTTGGGCACAATGACTAGAAAAGTTGCTCAGAAAAAGACTGACATTGACAACACTGATGAGGATGAGAGAGTAGGGAGTAAGAGAAAAAGAGAACGACAGTGAGGGAGAGAGAGGAGCACATCAGTTGACAGACGTCTAAACATGGACTGGCAGGAAATCCTCAGTTCTCTGTGTGTGTGAGTCATTGTCATCTGATGAAGGTGTGTGTGTGTGTGTGTGTGTATAGAAGAGTCCATTCACGCAGATTGAGATACAACCGGTGAGTGTTGAGTTTAAGTTTTAAGCTTGCCAAGAGAACAAGCATTATATTGTTTGATCACACATTATTTCATTTTGACCACATTTTAACCACTTAAGGGCTGTGATCTTCACATTTGCTCAGAGTAAAGGCATTAAGAAGCTTCCATTAAGCCTCCACCTGCTCGAATACAATGCTTTAAAAAAAGGAAGAATCCCTTAGGTTAATTCCACTGATATTTTAACATTTATTTATTTATTATTTTATTTATTATAGTTCCCGATAAACACACCACAGCACACAGTGTGAACAATGTGAATTTTCTTTCTCTGCTTTTAACCCATTTGCCAAGTGAAGCAGGGGACTGCTGCCAATGAGGGGCGCCCGGGGAGTGTGCGGAGATGGTACATGGGAGACGGGTACCTCAGTGATGGCACTTGTGATTTTAACCCACAACTCTCTGATTGCAGGGCCAATACCCAAACCACTATGCCCTCCAGCTGCAGACTTTGACCAAGTGCATCACTGGGGTGGCTGGTTACCTTGTGGTTAAAGAGTTGCCACTGTGATCAGAAGGTTGTGGTTTTGAATCCGAGGTCTGCTACTGAGGTACTACTGAGGCACCCTTGAGCATAATACTGTCCTTACACACTGCAACCCAAGCGCCCCTCGTCAGTGGCAGCCCCCTGATTCACTTGCAGATAAAGAATTTCACAATGTTCACACTGTGTGCTGTGTTCACCCGTGACTGTAAGAGGTCACTTGGAACTGCTCTTGGAATGGGTGTGTGTAAAAGAAAGTGAAAGGCTTTCAAGTAAACATTATCCTGTCTATCACTCTGACTAGCTGACCACTTTGGAGCCCTTTTGCAACTCTAGCCTTTCAATCAGTGAGCACACTTGAAGTGCTCTGAGAGAACAGCTTTAAATTTCCAGGCAGATCCTCTGAAAAGTGGTCAGAGTGCGTTCTGGCTCACTGGGTATGATCATAAAAATGAGCTGGAGGATTTCCCTTGTGTTCTGATTTCAGACGGTTAAAGTGCAGTTATGACCTCCTTATAATGAATTCTCCTTTAATTATTCTGCTCCCGGACCGCCTAGGCTCCCTACATGCTGGATGCGGCCCTCAGAGCGTGACAGTCGTCCAGGAATGAGCTTTTACTTCCTGTCATTCCATGGAGAGTGCTGAGTAGCACCCTTTTCACTGAAAGAATGGGGGAAAACACTCAACACCTGTATCAGTCCATTACTTTGACACTGTTTGGTAAAATTCTAAACATCATTTGACACGACAGACTAATATTTGAACAGCTTTACTTTTTCGTGAAGCACATATAGTTAATAGAAATTGTTTGGTTCGAACTGTTGACCTGGGCTCAGTCCAAAGAAACCCATGAACCCATAGTCGTTATCTCCCGAGGCCTGCTTAATTTACTGTGACCCGAACAACACTAACGGCACAGACAACACTTAATCACCACACACTGCTTATGCATTACAAGAACACTGTGCATAATATCTGTATTGCCGTTTATTTATAGAGCCATTTAAAGTGCTGTACATGGCTTTAATACCTCATCTTTTGCAATGCGTTTAGAGGTAACAGGTTTCTAAAACCTGCTACTTGGCTCCTTTTCTCCTGAGCAGTCTTAAGCCTGTAGAATGCTTCAGTTGAATCATATCCATGCTCTTTCTGCCAATGTGCTCTTTTGTGATAATGGAGGTGAGGCACTAGAAAATCCTGAAGGATCACTGGCAAAAATCCACAACAACCTAATAAATATATGAGTTTAGAGCCGCTACATATCGTTAAGTTTCCAGTTTAAAATGCTACATTATGAACCTAGATAATACCACTGCAACTAATCAAAAGTAGGCAGGGCAAGTTTATTAACATTTCACACACAAGGATGCCGTTTAACTGATTTCAAAAATAAAAGCAAAATAAAAACAATATAAGATGCATTGTCAGGACAGAAAATGATAACAGATTAGGCTCTGCAATTCTTATGTGAAAATAAAACAACGCTACACCCTAAACATAGTTCTTCTAAATTCTTTAGTAAAAGCAATATTTCTATTTAGAACCATTAGCACGGAAAAAAAGAATGCTTGAATGCTGTTTTAAGTAGTTCTTAATGGGAAAACATGATATAATCGTTTTTCTTTATTATTCTATACAGAACCAAAAAGGATTCCACTCTTTTCAAAGAATGTTGCTTTGCCACTATATAGAACCATTTGTGTGCAGAACCACCATTTGTAGATCTATCCTAACAGTGTGACCTTTGACACATATACAAAATAAGTTTAAATGAATAACACAAAATGTCCATGTTTTGACAAATTTGAGTTGTGTTCCACTCTAAAATAGGGAGGAGTTAGCATCTAAAATACATTTCACAAAGCTGATATGGGACCGCGAATGTAACACAACACTTTTAAAGATTTTAGTGGCTCTTTGTGTCTGCTTGTTGTTTTGCAATATGGTTATGAACCTCACCATTTCCTGCACTGACAGACAATAATGAGTGGAAATGCATTACTGGCATCCACTTATCCCTCCATTTTCTACAGAAAGCAGTTCTGATCCAGTAAGACCTCATCCCTGTAACCCCTCCATCAACCACAGAGTGAACAGCCTGGTTTTGAGGTGACTAATTGTTTTCTGTCTAATGCCAGTAATGTGATCGCCACACTGATCTCACATCAGTTTATCTGTGGCGGAGCATGAGTGAATCAGACAGACAGGCAGCGTAACACCACGAATAGTGGCCTGATCTCAGTTTATCAGAGAAAAAGATTCAACTGTGACAAATCTCTGATCACTCCATCCTTGGAAGCATATCAGATGGAGTGGCAGCTCATTCTTACTTCTCGTTCACACTTCGGCTGCTCCTGTGGGTTAGTGCTGTAAATATACAGTTTAATTATCTCTCTGGATGAATACCTTTAAGTGGTCACTGCTTTTAATCAAGATACAGTTGGAGTGGGATTACAAGGAGGGGGATTGTGACAAGGGCTTTTATTTTTCTTATTCAATTAGGTGCAAAAGTGACACCGTTTTTAAGGTAAAAACAAAATGAAGTGTTCTTGTAATAATGTCTTAAAATACTTCAAACAACCATTCATGTCTACAGTTTCCAGAGCAAGCTGCTGTTTCCTTTAAAAATAGAGCTATGTACAAAGCTGCACTCTGGGCTCATCTGAACGGTACTGATAATTATAGTCAGTGTTAATTATAAACTAATGTGTAATTGGCTGATTCTGCTCAGCAGCATCCTCACAGTTATCACACACTGATATCTACCAAACCTGCATTTGCATTAATATAGTGCATTAATACAGTGATTCATTACCAAATTAGATAGAAAGCAATGAGTGTGCATGGAAATCAGGCGTATTCTTTCCAGGCCTGCTTTTCACAGACTTCAATTAGGTGAATGAATTAATGAATTAATGAATGAATGAATAATCAATGCTTTCATATGCAGCTGGAGAAGAACTATAGCAGGGATTCTCAAACCTTATTTTCAAAGGTCCAAATCTAATTTCTACATGAGGTCGACGGTTCGGGATGACAAGTGATAAGCAAATCTTTTATTAAATTTGTTTACAACATACAACCAAAATAAATGGCACTGTTTGCCTATAATTGTTTGCTTGTGAACTTTTGACAATAAAGTGTAACATGCACTGTAGTTTTATGAAAAGATTTAACAATAACTTTGATTAATCTCATTACTTTTATGCCTCAACAAATAAAGTGGCGACGGGGCATAACACCTCCTTCTCCGGTGACTTTGATATTGACGCAAGTATTTCGCTCACTCGTGCTGCCACGCCTGTGCATGAACGCCTGTTAGGCTTAGCGGACTTGCTAATGTGGAGGCAAAGCCTGAAAACTGAAGCATGCCACCATTGCATCCTACGTGTGCCGACTGACTGCTTCGGTTAATGTGAGGCCAGGATCACCGTAAAATCTAAAATATCTTATAGTTTATAAAACTAATAATTTATTGAAATATACACATAATTGCATTGCGCCAATGCATTCCTTGCTATATTGCTCATAGTTGCATTTATGAAAGATTATCAATTAAAATGACCTAAAATGTTTTATAACAATAGTAAATACTGATTTCTTCTTTAAATAATAATAAAATGATGTGATCTCAGTATTATCTTTTTAAAACCCTTCTCTGAAGTGTGCCACACTGAAATTTCCATTTTATTCTAACACCATCTAAAGAATAGATTTACATTTAAGCAAATATTGTTTCATCTGTTTGAAAATGTAAAAATATAATTATCAATTGACATAATGTTTAATAAAATGACTATTCATCAGACCTTTTTCCTCTTTTTCTATACCATTTAGACTTAGGGTTACAACAGTGATAACATAAAATGCAGTGGTACAGTACTGAGTGGTGAATGTTATATATATAAAACATCCAGTGCACACAACGAATTACTGGTACTTGGTCATACGTTATGAGACTAAGTGCTAAAATGAATGCCTTTATTATTGCTTTTAGTTGGAATGATCTTTGTAGCTTGAAGATAATGCTTTCTGGAATGTATTCCAGCAGTTTAATTTAGGGAATGTTTCCCTTTTTAACAAGAAAGTAAAACTGTCATGACAAACAGCATTCCCTAGATGCCATGCAAGCTCTCGCTCTCTTTGGGTCAAGTCTATTTAGAGCCTTAGACAAGGGAAAAAAAAGCACACAGTATTTGGTTAAGAAGAGGAGTCTTGACATTTTACTTCATTCTAGATGACAATGTTCTTTAAATGTTCTTTTTTTGATCAGCCATTCCATGAATGTGGTTCACTGGCAAGTAACTTTGTTAAGCATTTATATTCAAGTCCATTTTTATTTATACAGCACTTTAAACAACCAATGTTGTCACAAAACAGCTTTACAGAATCCAAATCTGAGCCCCTAGTGAACAAGACAAAGGCAACAGGGGCGAGGAAAAACTCCCTAAAGCTGGAGTAAACCTCGGGAGGAACCAAGATTCCAAAAGGGAACCCATCCTCCTCTGGTCGACATGGAGAATGAAAAGGAGAGTCACTACTGGGAAAACCAACAATAGAGGACCTTTGTGTACAGACTTAATCACTGCAGAACAGCTGGCAATCTGTGGTTAACAGAGTAGGTACAGTTAAATGTCAGTCGAGGTAATTTGTCGGAGTCTGTGTAAGGAGTAATTTGAGAGTAGCAAGTCCTAAGCAGCTGAACCAGTCAAGCACACTTGCGCAAGGGACCCCAGCGATTGCAGATCCGGGATGTATTGGTAACCTAGAGAACTGATAGTGGTCAGTCGGGCTAGACAGATGGGCAGCTGTTCCCCTCGCTAAACATAGCTCAAAGAAAGTTATGGGAGAGAAAAAGAAAACAGAGTTAGTTCTGCTTAAGTACAAATAATAACTCTAAAGAATGCAGGTCAAGACTCCGGCATACCCAGGTTTCGCAGCCTAGCAAGAAAGTGCAGAGCTGAAGGGCATAATAGGCATCAGACACTGCTGCCCCCCGACTCCACTGTCAGCAAACTTGAGTAAGCAAGAGTAATGGTGGGATGACAGCAGCAGTGTCCCAGTTTATGCCCAAAACATACATCATTCACCTAAACAGGAAAAGGTACCTACGGAACGCCTGCCTAAACAAGTAGCTTTTAGCCTTCCCTTAAAAACTGAGAGAGCGTCTGAATCTAAAACTTTATTCAGAAGGGTATTCAAGAACTGGGGGGCTTTATGTGAAAAGGCTCTTTTCCCTACTGTTCTTATAATTTTGGGAATGAGAAGATCTAGGTGAGCGTGGAGGTTCTTATCAAAAGTTCATGAAAGTATTCGGGTGTGAGGTCATTCAGGGCTTTATAGGTCAATAGTAAAATTTTATTATCAATACAAAATTTGATAATGTTATCAAATTTCCTAGTTCTAGTGAAGACTCTAACTTATGAAGGTTCTTGTTGGAACAACCTGACAGTAGGGCATTGAAGTAATTGAGGTAATAAAGATGTGAATTTATTTATTGTGCTATGTACAAATAGTGCTTTTCTTAGCTTATCAATATTTTGTAAATAAAAAAAAAAGGTATTTTAGTAATAGCATCTATGTGTGCATTGAATGATATATCTGGGTCGACACAGAGATGTTTTACAGTTGACACATAAAAAGATGAGGAACACTAAGATCAAGCATTAAACCAGAAAGTTTGTTTCTGGCAGCTTTCAGACCTAGAAGAAGGACCTCTGTTTTTTGAGTGCTGAACAACACAAAGTTTTTTGCCTTGCAGTCTTTTATATGCTTTATGCAAACCTTAATCTTGGTTGCATAAAGCATATATTATTAGGTGTGTCATCTGCATAACAGTGGAAGCTAATCCTATGCTTTAGGCTAATCCGACCTAATAGCTCCTTTCACACTGTTCTAGGACAGAACCTAATGGGACTCCTTACTTTGGTGAGTGCTGATGATTCCCTGTTCTCATTTACAAACTGATAGCGTTCAGTCAGGTATGTTCTAAACCAGGACAAGCTGTTCCTGTGACTCCAACCTAGAGCTGGGATACTCGGATCCTTTTTCGGATTCAACTCCCTCTGAGTCACTCAGTAAAGTGATCCGGATCTGCGAATCACTTGAGTCACTTTTGCCAAATTGACAGTGGCCGGTCAAATTACCATGGCAACCTGACCTAGTAGACCTATATCCACTCTCAAGTGAAAGAGATAATGGCCAAGAC
>JBBPDB010118468.1:0-18323 GCA_037974465.1 Brachypetersius altus
TACTGTAAAGCGACCTTGAGCTCTGGAAAGGCGCTATATAAATAAAAATTATTATTATTATTATTATTATTATTATACCGTGCAGGAGTACATGAAAACAGAATATAAAGTAATTATAGTAAAAAAGTAAAGTAAAAAACTTGCTTTCAGATATTAAATTAAAGTAAAAAACTTGCTTTCAGATAGTTATTGGTCGGCACGGGTGCTGGATACACATTTATTTTTGTGATCGCTCTAGCCATTGCATGGATTTGTTAAAATCCACTTCAATTAAGAACACATTGATTTGTTTTATCAGATACTGACTGGAACTATAAATACATGTATTTAAATACTTTAAATGATTATGTATTGTTTAATAATATATACTGTTGTATTTAAATAAACAATTTAAATAAAAAAGGCAAATACATAGATATTTATAGCATTAATGTTTTTTTATATTTGTAGTGCACTATAGTGCTTTCTAAATGTTTTCACCCACAGATACACTGATCAGCCATAATAATAAAAAACAGTCATCCATTATCTGAACTGTTTATCCTAACCAGGGTGTTCTTAGGGCAAGTATATTAGAAAAAACAGGATAGGTTGCAGGTCCTTCGCAGAAGTGGTCCAAGATCGGATGCAAGATTCGAACCCCAAACCGTAAGGAATCGGGTCTTACAACTGTGCAACATCTCTTTCTAATTGTTCAGGTCCCCTCATGCCACCAAAAAAAAGATTAACCTGTGGGACTGTGGATTCCACATGACCTTTTGAAGTGGTATCTGGAACCAAGACATTAGCAGCAGATCCTTCAGGTCCTGTAAGATGTGGGCCTCCACGAATCAGACTATTTTGAACAGCATGTCCCATATATGACAGACCGGATTGACAGATCGGACCTCATAAACAGATCTGAGTTCGTCCTTATCGGGGTTGTGGAATCCAGTGCTAAATGAGAATTTGATTAATTTTTACTTTTTGCCCCGTATGGAAATATACTATAATTACACTGGAAAAGACAATGTTTTAATTAAGTGCCAGTTTTGTAAGTATTCTAACAGAAGCTAAAATGACGTAAAAAGTAGTTATTTATATACATTTTCAGCACTTAATAAAATGAAATCACAAGTTTCATTTTATTAACTTGAACAAGGCTTAGCAAAATATACACTCTCACATGATGAAAATGAACTTTTTGCACATATACTACTTCTCTTTGTCCGGTAATTGGAATGTTTATTCACCCACAGATGGACAGAAGACAAAAAACACAGGTAAGATAGTGATGCTGTATAAAATATAAACCAGCATTGACACTGTTTTGCTGAGAATCCAACTTTATTGCGGAATTTACCCCAATTTAAAGTGAATTCAACCACATATCAATTCATTTAGTTTCATGATATTATTGTTTAGCTAAGAGTAACAGGGAAATTCAAAATTGCGTAGCGTTTGGCAGTTTGTTTGCTAGATTGCTTCAAAAGAACTAGATTGGACTACTGTGACATCAACAGCAAATGGATTTTCAAATAACACATATATGGCATAAAAGACTGGACTATTGCATGTTATCTGCCATACTTGCATATTAACTGGTTTATTGGTTTTCCTTTTTAATTTTAACATAATGTTGACATTTCAAACTTTTTGAAGTTAGATTTCAAAATTGTCACAATATCAAAACATGACAATATCGATCAAGAACCCTTAATTATTTTAATTATTTTGGGTCAGTTTGTTGTTGCTTAATACATTGCCATCATTTGAAACAAAACCAGTGTAATACAAATTGTACACTATTGCTCTGTTTACAATTAAAAATACCTTCTTGAACCAAAAGGAAAAGCGTTCCTATTGAGAAGGAGCCTATGGAGGTGTGTGGCCCACAGGTTTTGTGTGATCTGGGATTAGTTTCTGGTGAGTTTACTCCTTTATAATATTGGGCTTGAAGTCATCCTGCACAGCCTTGGTGAGTTCATCAGCATACATCTCATATCTCCCTGTCATCTGCAGAAAGATCAACAGTTCAGAGCATACTGGAGCTGTTCAGAAACTGAACAGCAGTGTTTAATATCCAGATTCTGTCCAACCAAATAAACCAAGCGTCTCTCCAGTACTGACCTAAGGTGTATGATGTGGTCTAGAATTATGTGAATATGTAAACTGATCTTTTGATAAAATATTGCCCTGAATCCTTTCTCAGAGTCTGAATACAAATGTTTACTTAAAGAAAAAAAAAGTATGCAAGAAATGTATATGTGCTTCCTAACTCACTTTGAAGTTCCACTTGTCCGCAATTTGGCGATTCAGGTTTAAGTCCAGTTCTGTGACCAGTAACCCATCGTGGATTCTGGACAGACCTGGGGACCGACTTCCATCAGGTGCAGCCACATAGCTGGAGCCATAAAAGTGGCCAAAATCATTGTGTGCTGCAATGGGGGAAAGGAAGATAAAATGAGCGCCCTTTTCAAGGCACATATGGAACACTAGTGATTGCTGGTATTTCAGCAAAACACACGATCTTTTATACCTAGAGCTCTATATACTCTCTAGCTGTTCTAATCTTCACTTCTCTGAACACTGACAGGGAATCCAAAGCTTAAATACAGCTTAAACACACTTAGTGCTTTTAGAACTTTCAGCTTCCTTTCTCTGACTCTGAAGTGGAGCGTGGATAAAAGTGACAATCGTTCTTTATGCCTACAATCAGCTATTCTGAAATTGAGGATTCCACTAAATATAAACCAAAGCTCAAATAAGGACTGATTATACAAACTGGGCAACCCTGAACTCAAGTTAAGCGTCAGACAGACTTACATGACTGTATATGTGAGAAAAAAGTATCTTCTCAGATTGGTTGGGGAAAACAATTACCTTTTTGCCCATCTCCTGAAGTGAACTCATTCTTGAAATATTCCTGGATGGGAAAAATGCATTATGTCATTGAAATATATTTGATGATCTTTAATATGATCACATCAATTGATTCGAAGTTACCTATGACAGCAAAAGACATCTACACATAAACGTCTGCACTGAGCCACAACAGTAAATCCCCCTGCCTACTTTTGTGTAGATTCCTCTCATGGTGCCAAAACAGTCATGACCCATAAAGGCATTGACTCCACACAACCTCCAATGTTTTGCTGGGGTGTCTGGCATAGACATTAGCAGCAAATCTTTGAAGTCATGTAAGCTGGAAGGTGATCAGTTTGTCTAGCACATTCCACTGATTCTCAGTCAGACTGAGATCTGGGGAATGTCATCTTGAATTCTTCGTCATGTTCCTCAAGCCATTTATTTTTTGCCCAATTTCTGCTATGTCACAGGTCACATTATCCTTCCATTAAAGCCTACTGCTGCCATAAAGGGTGTACTTAGTCTGCAGCAATATTTAGTTAGGGAGTAAAGGGAATGAACGTGAAAGGTTTTGCACTGCCCAGAGCATCACACTGCCTCTACCCTACACACCCAACTGCCCACCTTCTGGAAAAAACGTAATGCACCAGACCAGGAGCCCTTCTATTGCCTCATGTCCCTATCATTGATTCATTCCTACCCCCTGCCATTGGAGCCAGCTGTGTGGCCTCTATCTGTACAGCCTTTGCAGCAGGGTGAATGGGGCGCCTTGGAAGCACAGCCAAAAAGCTAGATATTGTAGCTATGTATGTTGTAGATACATGTCCTGCAAGGTTCTCTCCTTGATCCTCTATTATTTACATTATAAGTCATGCCACTATGTACAGTTATTCGGAATAGTAGGGTCAGCTTCCATTGCTTCACAGATGACACACAAATGTATACAAAATCTAAACTAGCCGATTCATCTGAATTTAAAAAGATCAAGGGTTGTGTGAAGGACTGGATGTCACAAAACTTTCTCCAGCTCCACCCTGAAAAAACAAAGGCTCATCTTTTAGATCTATATATCAACTATATAGAAAAAATATATAATTCATAGTGATGGTATTCATAGTGATACCAAGATATATAAAAATCTTGGTATCACTATGAATTCAGATTTTTATTTTACTGCGCATGTAGGTGATATGAAATAACTAAAAACAGGTTTTCATTCTCTTTGAAATATTGCAAAGAAGCTAACAAAATTCTACTATTGACAAAGTCTTGAAAAGCTTTGTCCCCAAGTACCTCAGTGAATGTACTTCCTATATCGAACCCCCAAAAACACAAGATGATGAAAACCTACTTGTTTAGTCAGGCTTTGCAAACTTTCCTCCTGTTATTAATCTCCATAGTGTCATATTTTATTCTCCCTCACTATCCAATGTGAACCATGGCTCACTAGGGGCTCAGACCTGAATTCTGTGAAGCTGCTTTGTGGCATCTACATAGTTCCATCCACAGCAAACTGTGCACGCTGTGTTTCAACACCTTTCTAACCAGCATGTACATTTTCAGCAATGTGCGCTATAATAGCTCTTTTGTGGGATGGGACCAGATAGCCTAGCTCTCGACACACAGCAGTGAGCCTTGTGTGCCGATGATCTTGTTGATGGTTCTTTGGTTCTCCTTCCTTGGAACACTGTTGGTAGGTATTAACCACTACATCCCTGAAATACCCCACAAGACTTTTCAGTTTTGAGCATTGCAATGATTTGTTTTTACATGCACTGCCGTTTGGAGGAACTTCAGAGGAATTGATGATATAAAGTTAACATCAGAAATTTTTTCCTGATTCCAACACAACTTCAAAAACTATATGACATAGATGTCCCTAAAACAAGATAATAATTGTTATGTACTTCACATATCAGTTCTTTACACAAATATTGAATTATAATTGTACATACAGATCCAATGGAAACACTACAGTGACACTAGTGAAATAAAGGACTTTTCAAAAAAACTCTACACACTGTCCCAACTCTGTTGATAGCACAGGTGAAGCAGTGGTTTGCAATGGCTGCATTTCTTGCTTCAATTGGCCACATGGGTTCACTGTAACACAAAGCAAATACCCAATTAGCTGGAGAGAATCAGCTATTTTTCTGGAGGAAGGATAACATTGTATGTCTCTTACCTAAGAGCTCCTACTGTGGCTGAGGGGTTGAAGATGATCTCAGCTCCATGCATGCTATACATGAACCAGTTAAGAGGGTGGTGCCGGCCATAGCAGATATTCACACTTATTTTTCCAAACTGTGTCTGAAACACACGGTGTCTTGTGTTGCCCTCCATATAATATGTTGACTAATTAGAGGGGGGAGAAAAAACAGCATTTGAAATGAAACAACTGGTTTAAAATAAAGCAATGGCAATGAGTCAAATGCAGAATGTCAACTTCAGTTTCTGTTATCATTTCAACGTCTCTCTTTCTAAAAAAGACAAATGATCATGTTACTTTGATCAAAAAGAAAATAACTAACTTCACATTTACACCCACAAATTACTATTTCTTTTTGTACAATGTGCCGAATTTCATGAATTAATTCTAAACATGCCTACAAAATGTATTAAATATGCATATATTATAGATTGTAATATTACATATATATTTTTTCAGTGACTGTTTTATCAGAGGTCACCTCATTCTCTCTCTCACGTTTCTCCTATATTCACACTCATTTTATCATCTGTTCAACACTCCTCCAGAGTTATTGGTTCTGTGCCATTGTCTTATACCCTGCTTTGTTAATACTATCATTTTTTCTGTTATCTATGTCACTGTTGTTATAGATATATGTTGTTATATCTACCAAAATTCTGTTCAAAGAATATTTTATATTTTTTATTACTGCCATCCTGCTGGCACTGGACCCATATTTACAGTAATTACTTAAACTGGGACTTTTACTAGTTCATGTCAAAATGTTTTGTTTATTACTAATAATGTTAGAACATTTTTGGGGGAGCCAGTGATAAAAGTGGGTTGGCCTAGATCCACTGAGCCTAATTGTCACGGCCTGGACTGGCGTAGCCGTGTAGCCGTGCCATGTTTTGGTTTTTCTGTTTGTTTATATTCCAGCCTTTTGCTGAGGACTCTGAGTTCCGATTATGTCATGTGTTATGTTATGTTCTGCTTTTGCCCTTATGGTGTTTTGGTTTTGTCTTAGGAGTCTGTGTTCCCTCTTGTGTGGTTCCTGTGTATTCCATGTCTCCCTGCCTGCTCTGAGTTCACGTTCTCCCCCCATGTTTCTCTGCCTGCTCTGTGTCTCTGCCTGCTCTGTGTTCCTGCCTGTTCTGTGTTCCTGTTTATCCCCCGTGACCCTAATTTGTCGGTGTCCCTGTCTTCCCTCCATGTTCCCAGCCCTATGAACCTTCTCAGCCTGTTCCTGCCTGTCCTCTCTGTTCTGGCCCCTGCTTAGTGTGAGTGTACTCCCTGGTCCTGTCCCGTCTTCATGTACACCTGTGATGTTGGTGTGTCAGTCCTGTTCTTGTTGTGTCCTGCTTTCGGTCCATGCCTGTGTCAGGTTTACCCTGTCTTATTTGTTTCATATATATGAATCTCAGTACTTAAACTGTGAAGCAAAAAATTGCAAAAAAAGTCATATTTATGTTTGTTCCCGATGGAGGATATGCATTCACTTTATAGAACACCAGATCAAAAAAGTTATTCTTAAATCAACAGTGAGTTGTCTGGTCAGCTTCATTGAATTTTTTAAAAAATACGAATTTGCAATGAAAATATTTATTTAGCATTTTCCATACTGCTAGACACATTAAGCACACTTTAAGTGCACAATTGCTAATTTAAGTGCACAATTCAAGTGGTGAGTTTTATGTATTAGAAATATGATGCTGCCTTGAACATGATAGAATGGTAGAATGTTCCTTTAAAGCAGACAGATTACAAACACCATCTTCTTGACATGAATAGTTGGAAATTTTCCACTTCAGAGAAGTAAATGAAATACTGTGACTACATTTATTGCAGAATGATGAATGTCAATAGTTACAAAATAAATGCAAAGCTTTTTAACAATAACAAAGATTAACAAGCAGATACATCCTCAACAACTTCTGTCTCACAATTCTGGTGGTAGATTATCAAATATGTTAGAACACATCTGAGAGATAGAAGTGTTTACATGAGACAGGAAGACAAATCTCAGTCTCCATGTTTTCTTTTCAATCTTCTAAGAAGAAAGTCTTGCCTCCTTTTCTCAGCAAGGAGCTCCTGAATCCTTTTATTGTGTGTTTTCTCTCGGAAGGGCACCCGTTTTCTGGGTATAAAGTGGTTCTGGGAGACTTCATTAAGATCGACAACCTTGTAGGAAACATCAATGGAGTTATTCTCCTTCCTGTCATTTGATCTGTGAAGACTAACTATGGCTGGAGGACTTGTAATAATTATTTTAGATTCCGGTGGTGTTGTATCTGCTGGTGTTGTAACCATTTGTGGTGCGGCTAGCTTTTCAGTAACATATTTGGGCATAGCTGTAGATTGAACGGTAATTGACAAAAGCTCCTCAAACCAAGATGAAGACTCTAAGAGGTCCTCAGTTGTAAATACTGGCCAGAGCTCTGATGTCTCCTCTTCATCACCCATTGTGCTTGGGCCATCCATTTCCTCTAGGGTAATATCGGTGGTGATGGGAAATGTAGATCCTCTTCTCAGAATGAGGGGGTTCAGAATGGTCAGGTTTTTCCAGGGCACAGCGCTGCCAGTAGGTGTTCCTGGCCTGCCAAGTGAAGGCTTGATAGTGGTGTAGGTGCTGTGGGTGATAGGCACCTCAGCGAAGGTGTAGAGCTGTGTGACATTCCTAACCATTGGAGTAGCTGTATTGTAGGTCCAGGTCTTTGAAGTCAGGTTAAGACTTGATGTGTGGTTGCCCTCACTGCAGGACTTACAGCACATCTGTCTGTATCCAGAGTTGGAGCAGTACATGCTGAGCACCTCCATCCGACAAATGACTGATTTATCTCCTTTACAGCGTACTCCTTGAACACATAAGCAAAAAGAAACACATTTAGTGCAACATTCCTACAATCACATAAGCCTAAAACTGGCGAATCATTGAATAAAAACCTTTTAATGGTTCTGAATTACTGAAAAAATGTGAATCATCGTTGGACACGGTAATCTAGTCTATGCCATACCTGTCTCCAGGTAATGAATATAGAATATTCACTTTTTAAACAGCAAAAGAAACCTCAGTATATAAAAAAGACAAATAATTGAGTTTCATCAGCAATCAATTTTAGATAAGCAAATAAGCAAAAAGAGAACAGATACAGGGAAGTAAAAAGACAAAAAGGCAAAAGGAAGACTACTCAGCAGAAAATTATAGCCTATTTTTGTTTTTTTTTAAACTATCATAGCCAGGAGTATTTAAATCAATATCAAGAGTCTAAATACGGAACTTTACTTTTATTCCTTTAATCCTTACAGACACAGCTGACAAGAAGTAAAATGAATAAAACCTCGTCAGATACACACCATGTAAAACACAATGTCATTGTTTTTCTTCAAAGTACACTGTAGTTTTAAACATTATGTAATGTACATAATTAGTAATTCTGAGATATGAGAAAACAAAATTTTCAGTACAATTGAATGGCACACAATAAACTACATTTGAATAATCCTAAAATTTAGTCAGAGATAATGAAGAGACAGGTGCTACAAAATGGGTCCAATGTGTTTCTCCAAATCAGTTGACAGAGTTTAGCTTAGAGACTTAAACATGTGAAATACTGACTCTGTTAATACTACAAGTAGCCTAACCCAGGAAAAAATATTCTAAGTAAAAAAAAAAAGGGTATCAGCTCAAGAAACACAACTATTGAAATTTCTTTAGGATTGGTTTGTCTATGCAGGAATAGTTAGCATTCTTTGCTGTTTGGGATCTGTTTGGTGTTGAATAAAGATCCAAAACAGGAGATGTTACCAAAACTTCAGGAGATGGGATATTCAGTACAAGAAAAGAAAAGAAACTTAATGAAAATCTGTGTAAAAAGCAGATTAGAGTGGAAGAATTATCAGTTGAAAATAATTATTCATCATGGAAACAGGTGAATGTAACTTGTACTACCCACCTGTGCTGTGAAAGGAAGAAGCTACTCAAAGATCAGCCTTACTAGTCTAGGGTGTTTTTTACATGGTAAAGCTTTGATATTGTTTGGTATGTCGATTACAGTCATTAATATAGACATCGGAAAGAAAAACTAATTAATTAGTCTGTAGACTTGTTAAAGACCTAAAAACATTTAACCCTGAATTGACCAATTCAGACTACAACAGGTGGACTACAAAATACTGTTTTTGCCAAATGGCTGACACTGTGCTCGCTGTGAGGTGCTACTACGATACTGGTAAACACGTAGAAAAAAAGTCATAAAGCTTCATTGGTGATGCCTTTGTATTGCCAGTTGTGTTTTAAAGATGTATGGCCTGAGCATCTTGACATTCTTAACCGTTCTTGCCCTGGTATTTTAAATATTAGCTGTCAACATAGTAAATACACTATCAAATCAAAGCTTTTTAAAATATCCTCATAACTCATAATATTCAAAGCTGTGAAACTGAAACTGTCACAAAATGTATAAACATATACTGTCACAATATATAAACATCAGTGTAATTAACATAATTAATTAACATAATTGAATATATTTAGCTATATGTAACAGAATAGAATTAGAGTGCATGGTAAAATCATTTTAAATGGTACAATGCTGCCCTCTAGCGGTAGCTTGGTACAGTGTAGTGGGAGCTTGCCCTGAGTTGCTCAAAGCAATTCAGGATGCTGAATTTTTATTTCTCGAACATTTTGCTTTGTTAGACTTTTTTTGATTATATTTTATACATTTTTGTGGATTGACATTCCAATATGAGCTTAAGGCCACAGTATTTTAGCACTCCACTTAGCCACTCCATAGGTAGGGGTAGGGGGATTCCAGCATTGAGATTCGACAGTCCTGTGCAGAGGGGTGATGTTCATGATGTGGGTGATAGTCAAGGTGCCACAGGAGCCCCTATAGTTAGTGGGGACAGGGCTTTCTGTCATAGCCATCATGCTGAGCACACACCAGTTATGCAGGTTACTGATGCATCTAGTTCAGCCTCCGCTCCCCAGTCACCTATGGTTGTGAATTTGATTAGTGACATAATAAGAGATGTTGGACAGCAGTTGGCGGATAGCATAATTGCACGCTTAGATCCAAATCGCACTGCGCCTACACCTAGCACTTCACAAACACAGGTCACGTCCACCAGCACATTCACACAGGACCTGTCACAAGTCCAGTTCGTGCCTCACAGGAAGGTGAAGGAGCCACCTGCATTCAGGGGTGATGGCTCAGACACTGTGGATGCTCGTGAGTGGGTAGACCTAATGAGAGGCTACATTAAGAAAACAAATATCAAAGTTGAGCAACAGGCAGAGGAAATACTCACTCATCTCAGAGGCAGGGCAAGAGATGTTGTGAAATTTGGAACTAGGAATAGTGGCATTAATGTCATTCAGAATCCTGAGGCCATCTATGGTCTGCTGTGCAAACATTTTACTACTATCCCCTGTTCACCCATCCCCTTAGCAGACTTTTACACCACCCTGCCTAAGAGTGGTGAGGATGCCTATGACTACTGGCTGAGACTTAATAGAGCAGCTGATGTTGCTGCTGACCGTCTCAAAGAACAAGGAAAAACACTAGACAGTCCTGTTTCGGAAGCAACACGCATGTTTATTAGATACTGTCCATCCAAAGAGCTAGCCATGACCTTCAGGTCAAAGACAATTGAAAAGTGGTCCAGCGAAGAAGTACAAGCTGTGCTGGATGAACACCACTACATGGTCAGTTCAGAGGGCAGTGTCACAACCATGAACAGAAAGCATAACAGTGATAACAGTGTGCATGTGAACAGGGTTGGCCTGATGGAGACTGAGGGGTCTTCATCTGACAAGCTGGACCCTCAAGCAGCCAAGACGGGTGAGTCCTTCGCCCTGGAGCGTGTCATCTCCATGCTGGAGAAAGTCTTGCTGGATAAACCCACCACAACACAGGCTGTGCCAAACAAGCAGTCCAGGTCTAAACTCCCTAAGATAGATGGCCTGAACAGCCTGCCATGTACTGTGTGTGGAGACGCCACACATTCTGCGTTATCACACTGCCGCATCAACAGGCTCTGTTTCCAGTGTCATTCACCTGACCATTCCAGGCACAACTGCCCCCTGCTTAAGTCTGTGCAGCCGGGAAACTGATGGATCTGCATCCAGGGGAGGCCGGTGCAGATCCTATTGGTATACCTCCCAATGAAAGTGATTATGAGTCAACATACAGATCATTCAGTTCTACAGCATCCTCTGACATGACTGTTGTATTTCAGGGTTTACACAAAGTTCAAAAGTCTGATAGCTTGTTCTACACTACTGTGTCAGCATCTAACGTTACTTTAAAAGCAATGATAGACAGTGGTTCCATGGCGTGCACACTGAGTGAAGCGGCGGAGGCACGTCTCCTTCAGCATAACCATGACCTGAGAAAGTGCCCTACTGACAATGTCATCATTGTTGGGTGTGGAGGTAACCAAGTTACACCCAAAGCGATGTATGAAGTAGACATTGTCGTGTATGATTGCAGGATGGTTGTCCCAATGCTTGTCGTGCCTGGGCAGTCTGATGACATGATACTTGGTAGCAATGCCATTAAGAAAATATTAGAGCTAATGAGAAAGACTGACAGCTACTGGCGACTAATGGCTACACCCACAGATAGCAGTGATGAAGACTGTCACCGCTTTTTCTCTCTCCTTTCTAACACAGAGAGATGGAGAGGAAAGACGTTCCCAGACAAAATTGGCACGCTGAAGTTACAGAAGTGTGTCGTTCTTCGACCGCAGAGCGAACATCTTGGTTGGGGAAGACTCCCTGTATCAGTACCTATCTCTGTGGGCAGCACGGTGATAGTGGAGCCCACTCAGTCAAGATGTAGGCCAAATAAAGTCATCATTGGCAGAGTTGTTGCACCATTGTGGGGTGATAGATGGCTGCCGGTGAAGCTCACTAATTTCACCAATGAGCATGTAGTGTTAAAAAGGAACACAAAATTAGCAGATGTGTTTCCCTGCATTGCTGTAGAAGACCTCTCACAGCCTGAAACCATTCAGTCCTGTCCCCAGTCCTTAGCTGGCACTTCTACACCTATGTCCAAACAGGATGTGAGGAAGGCATTGGCTGAGCTTGGTCTACAGGACTTAGACTTGGATGCATGTGAAGTCTCAGATCGATGGAGAGAGAAGATTTTTCAAATTGTTAAGAGGTATGAGAGCATTTTCTCACGCCATAAGTTGGACTGCGGTGAGGTGCCTGATTTTGTGCATAAGATTCACTTGGTGGATGAAAGACCCTTCCGTCTGCCTTACCGACGGGTGCCGCCAAATCATTATGAGAAGTTGAGGACAGCCATCAATGATATGGAGGAGAAAGGCATAATTCGTAAGTCCACAAGTGACTATGCATCACCTCTAGTCCTTGTGTGGAAGAAGAATGGCGATGTGCGCATATGCACAGACTTCAGGTGCCTGAATGCGAAAACGCTGAAAGACGCACATCCACTGCCTCACCAAGCTGATGCACTCGCAGCACTGGGAGGTAATGCCTATTTTTCCACCATGGATCTGACTTCCGGGTTTTATAATGTGCCTCTTTTCGAAGATCATAAGAAGTACACTGCTTTTTCCTCTCCCTTTGGTCTGCATGAATATAATCGTATGCCTCAGGGTTTATCTAACAGTCCAGCCACATTCATGCGCATGATGCTGTCGATCTTCGGAGACAAAAACTTCACCAGTCTGTTGTGCTATTTAGATGATCTCATGGTCTTTGCCCCGTCAGAACAGCTGGCACTTGAGCGCTTGGGATTGGTTTTCTCTCGTTTGAAGAATCATAACCTCAAGTTGGCCCCTAAAAAGTGTTTTCTTATGCGCAGGACTGTGAGATTTCTTGGACATGTCATCTCTGAATCAGGAGTGCAGACAGACCCTGCGAAGGTTGAAGCCATAAGCCATGTACAAGTATCGGATATGATGGACAATGATGGTGTTACACCCTCGCAAAAGAAAATCAGATCGTTCTTAGGTATGGTGCTATACTATCAGCACTTTATTGAGGATTGTTCTGCGAAGGCCAGACCTCTCTTTAAGCTTCTCTCAGAGCCGAAGGCTGGAGGTAAAGCCCGCAAAGGAAGAAAATCAAAGAAAAAAGGCCACAATGTGGTGAAGCTCACACCAGATGACTGGTTGCCTGAGTGTCAGGTGGCTTTTGAGACGCTGAAACACGACCTCTCACACGCTGTGACTCTGTCGCACCCAGACTTCAAGAGGCCTTTCATCCTGGCAGTGGACGCCTCATTTGATGGCCTTGGAGCCGTTATCTCGCAACTCCAGCCTGGTGAAGCTGTTGCAAGGCCAGTTGCCTTTGCTAGTAAGACACTGTCACGTGCCCAGTTGAACTACCCAGCTCATAGGCTCGAGTTCCTCGCCTTGAAGTGGGCTGTATGTGACAAATTTTCCCACTGGCTGAAGGGAGTCCATTTCACGGCATGGACAGATAACAACCCATTGACATATGTCCTGACCAAACCCAGACTGGATGCGTGCGAACAAAGATGGGTGGCCAAACTCGCGGCTTATGATTTTGATCTGAAGTATGTGCCAGGGCCTAAGAACACTGTGGCTGACGCCTTGAGCCGTGAGCCGTTTGTCCAGTCTTGTGTGAGCCATCGCCTAGTGAGAGAGTCTTACTTATCCTTGTTGGATGAAGTCAAAGGGGTCATCACTGGTACAGTGCAGGACGCTTTCCGGCTCACCACCAACTGCCAAAGCATTAAGACAACTGATGGCAATGTTGATGGCGCCCAGAGCTCTGAACAGGATCCCCATCTGTTCTGTGGGGGAGCCATAAGCTCTGAAGAAGTGTCAGCAGTAATGGATGCTCACCGTACTGGAGGGGTCTCACAGCTCCTCTGCCCAAGTGCGGAATCGCTGCAACTGCCTGGAGAGGAACCATCGATTGTCATTCCCCAAAGTCAGTTGCATAATCTACAGCAGCAAGATAGTGTTCTAAGCAGGGTCCTATTCTATGTTCAGCGACACAGGAGACCTGATAGGCATGAGAGAGCTGCTGAGTCTAGTTGTGTTCTCAGGATGTTGAAACACTGGAGAAAACTGAAGGTTCGAGATGGACTTCTTTATAGAGTGAGAAGTGACAGATACATGAACAGGAAGATATTCCAGTTTGTTATTCCTGAAGCCTTGAAGCAGCGGGTCCTGCAAAGTGTCCATGATTCTGCCGGTCACCAGGGCAGGTCGAGAACGCTCTCTCTGGCCAGTGAACGATTTTTCTGGACGGGCATGCAGAGAGATATCATGAACTATGTCAAACACTGTCAGAGATGCATCTTGGGGAAGACTCCTGAACCTGATGCACGAGCCCCTCTTGAGAGTATACGCACTTCGGCCCCTATGGACCTTGTGTGCATTGATTTTTGGACAGCGGAATTGAACGACAAGAGAACTGTTGATGTCCTTGTTGTTACGGACCATTTTTCGAAGTTGGCTCTTGCCTTTCCCTGTCGTAACCAGTCTGCAAAGCAAGTTGCCCGCTGTCTATGGGAAAAATTTTTCTGCATCTACGGGTTCCCCAAAAGAATCCATTCGGATCAGGGAGCTAACTTTGAAAGTCGGCTTCTGAAGGATCTGCTGGAGATGGCAGGTGTTCAAAAATCCCATACAACCCCTTACCACCCTATGGGCAACGGCATCACAGAGAGGTTTAACAGAACTCTAGGGGGCATGATTAGAGCTCTGCCTCCAAAATCCAAGTCCAAGTGGCCGCAAATGCTCCATATGTTGACTTTCTGCTATAACTCTACAGTGCACGAGACCACGGGTTTTGCACCGTTTTACCTCATGTTTGGACGAGTCCCACGGTTGCCTGTTGATGTCATGTTCCACCATGTATTGAAAGATACCAGTGTCGTCAGCCACCATGAGTTTGTGCACCATCTGAAGAGGGATCTCTCTGAAGCAGCACGGATCGCTCAGAGAAATGCTTTCAAGGACCAAGACCGTCACGCCAAGCTTTACAACAGAAAAGTCAGAGGACTGCCTCTGGGTATAGGTGACAGAGTATTGTTGGCTAACCGTGGCGAGAGAGGTAGGAGGAAGATTGCTGACCGGTGGGACTCAACTCCCTTTGATGTGGTGTCAGTGAGATCAGCGATCAATGTGTACAGAATCAGGGATGCTGTCACAGGGAAAGAAAAGGTTGTGCACAGGAACCTACTGCTTCCTGTTGACTTTCTGATTGCTGATCAAGAAGCAGACCACGCATCTCTTGGAGACTCACGGTCTATTGCTTCCAGTGTTGATGCTCGGAGCTCCCTTGTGTTGGATAAACCGGAGGATTCTCACGTGCGCACCATGGACTGGCTCATGCAATCACCAGACCAAGCAGGGACAGAGAACGGATGTTCCTTTAAGAGTGACTATGTCGGAGAGGCCTCACCGGTGAATGAGGATGAAGTCCATTCTGCTGAGTTGCTGGACAGTGCCTCTGAGGTATCCATACCCGATCACATTTCTGAAAATGCGGAGGCTCTACATGACACAGCTCAGAACACAGATGTTCTCCATGACACAACACACGTACCAGGTCATGACATGACACACTTGCCCACTGATCAGTGCGTTAACCTCCCTGGCCCTTCAGTTCTAGTTGAAGGTAGGTCAGAACAAGTTGGTCGTACACGCCCTCAGAGTACACAAGCCCCTTCAGTTCACTCTAGATGTGGGAGGAGTGTTAGGAACCCACGTAGGCTTATTTGTGAGATGTCAGGCCAAAAGCTGCTGGGACTTGCTGGATCTCTGATAGGATCGGTTTATGGTTTCAATCATTCTGGCATTAGTGGCAACGTACAAACAGTTTGATATGCTTTTATTTGTGTTTATTTGTTTTCATTGCTAGACTTGTAAGTGACCAGGTCATAGGATTCCACTGTTGGGGCAAAGATATGTACACTCCATGAGGTGTAAATGGCATCTCTTTCAGTCTGTGATTGGAGTTGGGTTTGGTACCACCCTGCTCTTACACACTTCTTATGGAAGGATTTCCACTGTCGATTTTCAGATACATCAGTGCTCGGGATACACAGTTTTTTCTCCTATCTCAATCTCCTTCTCTTTCTTCCTGTTTCCCTTGTTCCGCAGTTCTCAGCCCTATGCACCATTTTTGCATAATTTTAGGGGGGTGTATGTAACAGAATAGAACTAGAGTGCATGGTAAAATCATTTTAAATGGTGCAATGCTGCCCTCTAGCGGTAGCTTGGTACAGTGTAGTGGGAGCTTGCCCTGAGTTGCTCAAAGCAATTCAGGACGCTGAACGGGTAGGTCAAGTTTCTGAGAGGTCCGAGGCAAACTATGTTTTACTGGACTATAAGTACACAGAAGCCATTATTTATCATGTAGTTCGGTTAACGATTCACATTCTCTAATTTGAAATGGTTCCATGATATGAATATCAGTAGTTTTAGGTTTATTCACGTGTTTGGCTAGCACGCTAATAGCTTTCTACCCTCGTGTCTAGAGAGAGTTGTGAAGACAAACTCGGGCTAACTCCCACTGATTCCACTGTACCTTGCATTCATTTCAGCCAATAAAAAGAGGAGCCTGTGATCCAACCAGCTGCCTGAGTGTCTGATGGTGTGTGGAGAAGTCCGGTAATTTTTTTCTTCATTCTCTGCCCTTGCTTGTGTTCGCAGTGCAATCTCTGCCACTAATTGGCTTACGTTGACACGCATTCCTTGGTTTAACCAATTATTATAATCCCTTCATAAAAAGGCCGGTACCGATGGCACGAGGGGAATCTAAACACAAGACCACAACAAGACCAGATACATGCAGCAGACAAGACAGACACACATCACTTGTGTGGAGATACTTCACTCCAGACACACAAGCAGCACGGTGACCTGCACAACCCGCAAGTCGGTGTTAAAGTACAGTAACAGTACCGGCATTCTGCATCTGAAATGGCTCCGCTAGCTAACATGGCTAACGTTAGCACTGCAGGGAATCGTCCGGCCCTGACTTAAACAGTTCCCACTCTCAGTTGTACACTTAAATTTACCAGAAAATTTGAGTCATTTGTCTTTGTTTAACTGTCATGTTGACTGTTAATGTTACAGAGAACTTTTAATAAAAGTTCACCCATGTTTCTCCACTAGTCAACTCGACTTCGACTTTGCTGACCGACTAGTCAACTTGCTTGAAAAGTAATTAATGCCCTAATGTGTATATACATTGTGTATAGAGCCAGCTCCCAACCCAACTTTGTGAATAGATTAATGGTGATATATTTTTTTGTGCGCAATAAGAGTCTCACATTAAAGCAGCACGTTAACGCCAATAACGTCCCACCACTAATATATATATTATCGCGCTATAAAAAAAATCTATTTAATCTATTCACAAAGTTGGGTTGGGAGCTGGCTCTATGCTATGCAAGCTATGATGACTTTCACCTTGATATTTTGGCGTGGATTTACTCTCTCTCTCTGTCTGTCTCTCTGTCTGTCTGTCTGTTTCTCTCTCTCTCTCTCTCTCTCTCTCTCTGGCTCTCTTTCATTTGTGACTTTTCCAGATTGCGCCCCTTTTAATCCTGTCTCGCTCTCTCTGTTGCTCTCTCTCTATAGCTCTCTCTCTCTCGCGCGCCCTCAATGTTCCTCTGTGTCTCTCTCTCGCACGCTCTCTCTCTTTCTCTCTCTCTCGTTTGTGACTTTTACGGAGCGTGCGGATCGTCTCTCTCTCTCTGTATCTCTCTTTCTCTCTGTCTCTCTCACTCTCTCTCTCTCTTACTCTCTCTGTCTCTCTGTCGTTCCTGACTTTTCCGTATTTAAACCTCGTGTTTATATTTACATTTTCTTTAAGGCTAATGTATTAAACTGAGTTCAAAAAGAAATTAAAGTGATCTGGGAGAACATTTGGAGGCATATATATGGTTTACACTATAAAAATAGGCATTGGGACCATTTTGGGGGGCAAATGAGGCATTTTAATTTAGATTAATTTAGATTAAATTTTTAATCTAGATTAATCTACATTAATTCCAAGATTACAATGAGATTAATCTAGATTTAAAAAAATAATCTATGCCCACCCCTAATATATATATATATATATATATACGCCATTAATCTCGTTGGAATCTTGGCCCCCCCACCGGACAGAGAGACCGAGACAAGTTTAAAACGTGCGCGAGCCGGACAAGTCACTGAAATACCAAGGTGAAATTCACCATAGCGTGCGTAGTGTTGACCCAGCTCACTCTGTCCGTGGGAGAGACCGAGGCAGTTAACGGCGATATTTTTT
>JBBPDB010118530.1:0-18315 GCA_037974465.1 Brachypetersius altus
GAGAGAGAGAGAGAGAGATGATCGCACGAACGAGAGAGAGACAGAGAAAGGGAGAGAGAGCGAGAGAGAGACAGAGAGAGCGAGAGAGAGAGAGAGACAGAGACAGAGAGAGCGAGCGAGAGAGAGACAGAGACAGAGAGAGCAAGAGAGAGATGATCCGCGCGCTCCTGAAAAGTCACGATCAAGAGAAAGAGGCACAGAGAGAGCACGCGCGAGAGAGAGAGAGCGACAGAGAGAGTGAGACAGGGTTAAAATGGGCGCGATCCGGAAAAGTCATGAACCAGAGAGAGAAATGGAGAGAGAGAGAGAGAGACAGACAGACAGAGAGAGAGAATAAATCCGCGCTAAAATATCAAGGTGAAAGTCATAGTGCAGACCCAGCTCCCAACCCAACTTTGTGAATAGATTAATGGCGATATTTTTTTTATCGCGCGATAAGAGTCTCGCGTTAACACAGTGCTTTTTTCTATATATACCACAAGAACACACACACACACACACACACACACACACAGACACACACGCATCAGATCAAGTACATTTTCTTTTCTCCAGTCAGACTTACTGACCAGTCAATGTACTCATGAATGTGAATGTGACCTAACTGATCTAACATCACTACAGATTTGAGCCGGGCTAAATTTATCAGGTAGATGATGAAACACTTATATAGGCTGTACTGTATTGTCATGTCATACTGTAGTGTCACATATCATTGCAACTTAAAACATTGATCCACATGGTCCATTCTAATGTGGTCAAGATGGATATTGTATTGAGTTAAATGGGACAAGCAAACAAACAAACAGATTACGATTTTGCAACTATATGTGTTCAGCTTTTATGATGGCAAACCAACTCAGGGATAAGGCTACCATGACATCTGTTTTTCGGTTGTTTTTCGGTAAATGGTATATATGCACAGATCCATTATAACTTAAATGCTGTCTGACAGGTATAAGTCAAGAAGATGTTCATGTTTTCAAAATTAGTACATACTCTCTACACAGAGCAAAGCTGTGAGTATTTTAATGAAAGATTATTGTTTGTTTGCTTAATTTTTGCATGTCTGGAAAAAACAAAGCATAAAACGTGGCCTGTGCAAAAGTTATTGTTCATTCAAAATGTTTATTTTTTTTTACCAGTATACAAAACAAACAAACTCTAAACAGAAAAAGCATATATTTAAGTGTATTTTCTATAAAGGAGCATTTATTTTCACTATGCAAATCAAATCTGATCTGGTGGACTAGTGGTTAGGGAGTCCCTGCAGTCAGAAGGTTGTGGGTTTAAATCCCACCACGGCTAATGCCATCACTGAGGTTCCCTTGAGCAAGGTACCAGCCCAACACACCATTCGCCGGGCACCCCTTGTTGGCGGCAGCCCCCTGCTTCACTTGGTGAAGGGGTGAAATGCAGAGAAAGAATTTTATGCTGTGAACAATGTGTCATACAGAAAGCACAGTAGCAAGTCTATCCTGCATAACTTTATCCAATTCAGCACGGTTTTGAGGCAAGCATGTGATGCTTATTGGTGGGCTATAGGTTTCTATTACTAAGCCACATTACCTTGACAGTTTCAGTGCAAAACTAAAAAAAGCCCATTTTAGACACTTGTGTGAGGTGGAGGGAGCGGACTGTAAATTTGATTTTTGGCCAAACTCTCACTTCAAGCATCCAAGAGTATCTTGGCAATGATGCTGGCTCTTCTTCTTGATAGGTTACTACAAACGAAGATACTGTTTTGCAAAGCATCCACTAAATCATGTAAAAAAAACAATTATCTCATGTAATTTTTAATTTATGTGTAGTAATAAAGAACTAAGTCAAGTGTAAGGGATTAAACGAGGCCTCGCAGCATGACAACTTCGCTTATTCCAAAACAGCACCACGCCGGACCCTTGCCTCATTGGCATTTGTATGAAAACGTACAGTATTTTTCAGACAGCTCGCAGTATGAGTGTCATGGCCTCTCTGAGTCATTTATTGGCTTCAGTATTGAGGGGTCTGACAACACACACCAAGCCAAAACGTGAAAAAAAAAACATTCTCATGGTCATCACCTCTGGTGGCCAGCCAGCTCCACGGTCCTGTCTGCCAAAGCCTAAAAGCCCTGAGCTGAAGCCAGCAGATCTGGATGAAAAATGGACCCTGTGGTTGCGTACAAATCCTGGGAGGGCAAGTAAGCGCTGTACTGTACATGGATTTCTACTCAAATCTTTTAATGCAATGGTTTGTTTGGACATTTCCACTTTTCTTTACATTTAGATCATTTTTTTTTCTTTGAATTTTAGACAATTGATACATTAACTTACATTGAAACATATAAACAGCATCTCCTTATTTTCATCTCCTGTAAAGTTCTAACAGAGCATGTGTGTATATACATATATAAGTGTGTGTGTGTGTGTGTGTGTGTGTGTGTGCGCGTGTTCATCTGTAATGTTGCCACCACCAGTGTGACTCAGTTCAGTGGCCTGTTTATGGCCTTCTAATACTATCACTGATTTATTAAGTGTGTTTCTCTTGGCTGTGGTGATCTCTGAATGAAACATGAGATCGGAAAGCACACTTGCTGAAGAGTGCAAGTCTGTGTGTGTCTGGGTATGTGTGTGCATGCGTGAGCGCCTGCACGTGTGTTTATGTATGCCGTTATGTATGTGTGCCAAACATCTGCTCTTGCTCTGAACATCTGCCCTACGAGTTAATAGACAGATGTTTTGTAGACATCATCACTTTTTGGGAGGCACCATTTTTTTGTTCGTTTTGTTCATGCTAATCTAATCTTTGATTTATTCATCCATCCGTATTTGTTTAACACCTTATTCTCATTATTGACAAACCCATGCTACGAAAGTGGTATCTTGTAGGTATCACTGCAAGGTTTACTAACCATTACAAACCAAGAGTCACCAAGTCATCTCACAGCTAGAGGCCTGTGTGTCTTATCATTTAGTCAATGAATCTTAAAGGGTCTTTAGGTTGCCTCTTGGCTCTACCTCACTGTCACTGTGTAGCTTGGCTGTCCTGATGCAGCTTGAGGCAACATCATCTCAGAAATGTTCAAAAGCAATTTCATGTGAGTCTGAGTTGAATCTTGAGCATCTGGAGTGCAAGTCTGAGTCTTGTGTCAAGATGCGAGAGAGAGTTGAGTATCAAGTCTTTGGGGTTTAAGTTGAGTCTCGAGTCTCGGGAGTGCGAATCTGAGCCAAACTTGGTTCAGAATCCAGAGCTGAGTCTTTAAGGTGTGCACAGAGTATCTGTAGTGTGAGTCTAAGGCAAGTCTTGAGTCTCTGGGGTGTGAGTCTGAGTCAAGTTTAGATTATTTAGGTGTGGGTCAGAGTCAAGCTTTGGGTTTTTAGATCTGAGTTCAAGTAAAATCTTGAGTCTCTAGTGTCGAGTGTCTAGAGTCGAGTCTTGAGTCTCTGGATGTGAAGCTTTGGTTGTCTACGTGTGAGTCTGAGTCAAATCTTGAGTCTCTGGGGTGCAAGTCTGAGTCAAGCTTTAGGTCTCTAAGTGGGAGTCCAAGTCAGGTCTTGAGTCTTTGGTATGTAAGTCTGACCCTGTAGTAAATCCTGCTAAAATCCGCTTTAATGTCATTCTGTTTTTACAGCGATGTCAACATGATAAGGACAATGTTTTGTTCAAAGCAGTAGAGCACTATCAGTGCTCTACAATGTACAGTTGGCTAAGTAACAATGACAAAACAGCTGAAGCTAATAAGCGTCCTGCTAAATCTATCAAAATGATGTTAATGATTTCATTGTTTTGAGCCTTTTGTTACAATAGCACGATAGGGATACTAGTGAAAATAAAGAAATAAAAAAATTTAAGTAAGTCCATCCAAACTTTTGATTTTTTCCTGTGTGCTTACTAGTATCTGTTGTCACTCCATTCAGCTTTAGTTTAGCTTGTGAATCCACAGTATTGTGTAAGCCGTGAAGCAATGCCTGCTAATGTCAACACATTACACACATCATTCCCAGAAGGTCCTACTGGCCTTAAGATGTAGCGGCAGGGAAAACTCCCCTAATGGCTCATACAGTACTATTACAGTGTTATTGCAGCCTCAGCCCACTCTGTTTGCTCAGTTCCTCTGTGAAAAAAACATAAATTTGAGAAGTGCCAGACTAACAGACGAACTTTAAGAAAGTTGCATTAGACAACAAAAACAACAAACTTGTTCCAACTTGGTCCAATAACAGTAATGTAATGATTCCAGCTTATTCATCATGAACTTTGATGACCTTCATAGCATGAAAAGTCTTCTCCATCTCACTAAGATGTGAAAAGCAATTGTTCTGCTGCAGGTGGACCGTGCCTTTTGGCACCGAGGCAAATGTCACCAGATACTATTCATTTCTACACATGGTGTAACAGTAATAAGGCTATGGCAGCCTTCTGCTGGAGACGGAAATCTAATAAAGAAGTCATCCAGGCAACTCAAACTTTTATTATGAGATATATCGGAGTTTTAATATGGGCGCATTCAGCTCCGCAGCTTCTTTTACCAGTCCAGAATTTGCAGATTAAAAGGCTGCTGTGCTTATTTTCCATTTTAAAGAATATAAACACAACAGTTATACATAGAATTCATGCCTTCAGTGAACTGCTGTTTGATTACAGGTTTGTACTTTGCCAGTTTTGCTTGGACGAGTGTTGAGATCTAAAGCCAGCACAGCACTGAGGAGAAGCAAAGCTGTATTTAGTGACACAAAGACACAAAGCACTCTGTAAGGCCTTTCTCGCTATCTTTCTCTCTCTCTCATATAAAAAAGGGCCGGCAGATTTAGATAGTTATTGTAAAATAGCATTTGTTTTATTGGGTTGTAATAACACATGAACGTAAGTTTATTTGTTACAAAAACTAAATGCTAAATCCAAGAACACATAGTGTCACTGATACAAAGCACCACACCACACTTATGCCAATGGTGCCATTGCTGTCTGAATTAATTCTGGAGGGGCGAAGCATTCCCTCTACATTCTACATTCATACATGGTGCACAAAAACTCAGCAACAGATGGGACACAGTCACTGTAGATCTAGAAAAAAGTGGCTAAGGACCCTACAGACAGTCCATATTTGTGACCACTTGCCTATAAGGTAGGTGTTTGGCCAGTGAGTGTAAGTATATCAGACACCGTCCTTCAGCATCAATAAGTGCACATGCATTCTTCATTACATTCTTCATGATAGTGAATGAAAACTAGCTTAGACTTGTATGAAGATCAATTTTTCCTGATGTTCCTCAAAGATATAATGTGCCTGCAGCATGTTCCACCGTTTTGTCAACCTGACACTGTGCTCCCACCCCTTCAAGAACCTTCTGACTGGGTGAAATGTTAGAGGTCAGGTGACCGACCCACTCCATTTCTCTTCTCTTCAAATACAGCAGACTGTGTCACAGAGTGCATGAACTTCTGTGCTGATAACACTGTGCCAGTGAAATCTATACGCTGCTTCCCCAACAACAAGTCATGGGTCACCAAAGACATCAAAGCCTTCCTGTATGAGAAGAAGGAAGTATTCAGGTCAGGTGACAGGGAGGCAGCCAAGGAGGCACAGAGGCGCTTGTCTGTGAAGTTAAAGGAGAAAGCTGGAGCAAAGGTTGCAACAGAAAAAACAGCAGGTATGTGTGGAGGGGCATGAAAGCAATCACAGGCTTCAAGACCAGCAGCCAGGGGACTGATGGGGATAAAGAGAGGGCCAAAGAGTTTAACCTGTTTTAACAGGTTTGAGAGCAGGCCTCATCCAAGCTCTAGCTCCAGCATGACCTACATGGAATACAGCGCTTCTGCTTTCTCCATCAGTGCCAGAATATGGCCCTCTATCCTACCTCTCTCCTTCTCCCACCATCTCACCTGCTAGAGTCACCCCCCTCGCCTCCTGTAAGTGATGCGTCGGGGACAATCAATGAACTAACAAAAGATTCTTTGCTCAGAACAAAGACTTTATTTCACTTCTGCAGAAGGAGAGAACGTAGGCAGACATAGGCAGAAACCATGCTGTCTCCCCTGCATCTCCATGGCAACAACCTTGAAAAAGTGCCTTCTGGTCTAAACAAAACACAAAAACAATAATCTAAAACTCTTTAACTGTAAAACGTAGTTTTTCAATAAATTAACAACCTAGAGTAAACTTTGCAACCTTAATCATTATTCAACAGAATGTCCCTTAATATGAGTAAAACTAGAAATAATGATCTCAAGTATATGTGATTTTAGGATAAATGTGATTTCCCAGATGACTCTGACAACCATGGACGGTCCATCCCCATCACCAAGTGAGGAGAGAACTATGCAGACTCTAACCTGCCAAGGCGTCGGGCCCAGGTGACATAAGCCGACAAATACTCGAGTTGTGTGTCTCCGAGCTATGTGGAGTACTGCTGAGGATCTACAGCTTGAGTCTCAATACCAAGAAAGTACCTGTGATGTGGGAAATACTGTCTGGCTCCTGTACCATAGAAGTCCCAGTGCCTCATCGGACTACAGGCCAGTTACCCTCACCTCACATAACATAAAGGTTTTGGAGAGACTGGTCCTGGACACCCTCTGTCCCTGGTTAGGACAGCTTCCCCTCCAATTCGCCTACCAGGCCAATATTGGAGTGGACGATGCCATCATCTACCTGCTGCACCATGCCTACAGCCACAAACCACGTGGGTCCCTGAGGATCATGTTCTTTGAATTCTTTAGCACCATTCAGCCAGCCTGGCTCAGGGGTAAGCTGTCTGGTATGCAGGTTCATGCTTCCGTAGTCGCATGGATTATGGACTACCTGACAGGTAAGCCACAGTATATGTGGCTACAGGGATGTAAGTAAAAGTAACCCATTTTAACCCATTCACCAAGTGAAGCAGCAGGCATCCAGGAACACAGCACCCGTGGAACATTGTGTGGGAACGGTACCATGCTCAAGGGTACCTCAGAGGTGCCACTAGCAATCCTGGGATTCAAACCCACTCTGGTCACAGGGGCCTGGAAATGACACATTGCTGTTTAGTAATGTTACTGTTCCTCCTCATCTTATACACATCTGTCTTCCAGTACAACACAGAGGGCTGATATCTGCTCAAATTCCGTGATGACTCGGCAATAGTCCGATGTGTCAGGCATGGGGACGACTAAGAATACAGGACTGTCTGTGGGCCGTTTTGTTGAGCTGAATCAACTATGGCTCAACAGCAGCAACACAAAAACTGGAAGTGGACCCGAGAAGATCACAGTGTCCTGTTACTCCTTTGTCGATAAACTGGTAGATGTGGAGATTGTTCAGCACTACAAATACCTTGGTGTTCATATTGACAATAAGCTGGGTTGGTCAAAGACATAACATTGCATAACATATGCAATTTCACCCCTGGAAGCAGTTTTCTGATTCTGATTACTCTTACTGAACTGAAAAGTCTTAAACATATGAAAGACAAGATGTTTTGAAAGACCTTGTACTGATGAAATAAATACATACACACACACACACACACACACACACACACACACACACACACACACGCACAGTTTCTACTGAGTCTGTTACCACCAGACCATTAATATACACACTAAAAGCTCACACACACTGTCTGTCCACTTAGTTACCATGCTGAACTGCAGGGCATCAGTTTCTCCAGAAAATACTCCATAACCTGAGATCTGGTAATGCAAAACCTCAAATGACTTCACAGTAACAGAATACACTGTGGGCCTAATTTCAAAAATCACATTTCTTCGAAGCCTTGCATTTTCATACCGAGTCGTCTCTGTCTTGCTATTGTGACTTGGCCATGAATCTGTTAAACACATTTTCTTTTAAAAATGGTTCTACCATTAGGTGTCATAATCCTGTAACTGAAATCTAGATGTTCCTTGTGGGACATAAATCAGACTATATTTCCTTTTTTTTAGGTTAATTCGATCTTTTTTTTTTTATAACGTCTTTACTTTTAAGATGTGGCTTTAAGATCTTCTTCCAAATTATTCCCAGACACATTTATTTCACATGGGAATCATTACGCATTATGTCACCCGTCTATATTTAAAGGAATATTACACCTAAAAGTGATAACATTATACACAGTGAATATAAACTAGGTTGGGCCCAATGAGCATTTGTCATACTGATATACTGATGTCAATGTTACTTATCTACTACTGCTTTGTGTTATTGGTAATTCAGTTTTCTATAGTATTTATAAGCAGCATTTGTATATATAGAGCATAGTATGTTTTAAACTGAAATTTTCTGCAGATTGTTCATTGGATGTATTTATATTTAATATTTCATGTTGTACTTGTCTCTGTGTATCGATAAGAGACCAATAAAATCCTAGTAAGTTTATAAATACAGTAAATCAATGCAATTGCCCACAGTGGACTCAAAGGAGCTTCTTAGATGATTAGATCCGTAGGATCTCCAGTTGTCAGCATGTGGCACAATTGGGATTGAAACCTAAACTCTATCTGTGTAGAGCACCACAGGAAAAAAGTATTTGTTTAGAATCCTGTCTGCAATAACAGCCCTAACTGTTACAAAGTGTGTATATGGTTCACCAGGTATAAGTTCAACTTTCTCCATGTAAGTGCAGATGTTTTATCTAAATGTGTTCTTACACTTTAATGTTAAAGAGAGCCTCAGAGAACATTAGTTAAAGTAGCTAAAGTAATGTAGGGGGCCAAACCACCAGTCATGTACCTTATAGCTTATCCCTCATCCTTATAAAAGAATCTAAGTTTAGTTATCTATTGGTGATCAAATTAATATTAATTATACACTTAAATAAATGATTCTTTATGGTGCTGCCAAAGAGGAATCCCTTTTGGTTCTCTAAATATCCATTCAATGTTATTGCAAAGAGCTCTTGATATGAGTCAGTGTGAGTGATTGTTACAAACGGTGACATTTCTGAGTAACACATGATGTCAGGGAGAGTCTCTGAGCTAGCTCAGTGTTTTCTCCTGATGATAGGTGTGGTGGGTGGAAGGGGAGGTGAAAAATGATACTATCATGATATTATGAGGGTGCATGGTGGGTGCACAGTGATGTAATCTTAACTCAAGATGACTTTAAAATGGGGGTCTTTTACTGCATTTTTACAATTGTTGCTAAGCATCGTAACTGTCAGTTGTGCTAGATCAGTATCATTTTCAAATATTCAGCTGGAAAGTTTTGGGACTAGGGTTGAGTGATATAAGCAGTTGTTGAAAAAATTATGTTGGTACTTCAAAATTATTACAGACTCAGAATTTTATTACAAATCTAAAAAATGGCCAAAAAAAAAATTCAGATTGTTTATATAGGTGGGCGTTGGTAGAATGATGGGGAAAAAACCCCTGAAAAACTTCAGCAAAGAGCTTCAAGTACTACAGAACAAGCTCAATTTTGTCTGTTGCTCTAACAAGTTTGTGCTCTCATATAAGAGACTTTATTCATTATATAAGTGCCAGTTTAGCAATAGTTAGCTAGAACTGAGCCTTCACTGTGACACGTCCCAGATCCGGTTTAATTATAGCAGACACTTAAATGTTCTCTCTTATATGTTGGTTTTTATGTCTTATATGTCGTCTACATGTCTTTCAGCAGAGCATGATTTAGTGTAGCACTGTCTGAATATGTTTACATTACATTTATGGAATTTTACCCAAGTGTTTTACCCACTAGGCTACTACTACCCTCTGCTCGCTAACATATGAAGCCTGCTTGCTAAGATTATCTCTGTAACCTAACATTAACATAGCAAGGAGGCTATATTTCCAAACAGTGCTACACACCACAGAACAGGTTTCAATTCAGAATTGATCACATAGACTTCTCACTTTTGTATAGTTCTGTCCTGCTTAATCAAATAAAATTTAAATCTGTTCTGTGGAGTAGGCCTACAGCTCTGTTTGGATATGTAGACTGCTTGCTAAGCTAAGTTACAGATTCACATACCAAAAACAGGTTTAAGTTCAGATCTGATAATATGTCACATACGTATGTTGCCTTGAGTCACATGCTCTTCTTCTTTTTCTTCTTTTCATGTGGATGGCCCGCCCAGAACATGGCCAGATCGACGACCTTTTGATTGGCCTTATTCAGGTCCTCCATGGTGCAGACAGAGCAGTCAGGGCAAGACAACAGGTGTTCCATAGTTTGTATGGCGCCGCAGTTGCACTAGTCGTTGTCAGAAAAGCCCCATCTCCTACGGTTTGCCCTGCAACTGCCTACACCTGCCCGAATTCGGTTCAGTGCCTTCCAGGTTGCCCAGGGTAGGCGGTGTCCGGGGGGAGGTGTTCTGCAAGATTGCTCTGTGCATCCATAAGAAGGAACTTCCCAGCCCACAGCTCTAGTCTTGCTGGGTCCTTTTCAATGGGCGTCAAGTGGTTAAGGAAGCTGCGGCGATTCTTGAGACGTGAAGGAGGAGGGAAGTGACCATAGAGAGGGTGTCTGCTGTCCTTGGACTGGCTTAGCCTTTCAACTGTGCATGCTACCTCACGCCTTATGCCGGGTGGGGAGGCCAGGGAGTAAAGCTCGCCCAGAGGAGTCAGTTTTAGGGTGTCTGTAATTATTTAGCATGATTTGTCGAGAGCCATGTCCACATTCCAGGCGTGAGCTGATTGCGCCCAAACTGGGCTTGCATATTCACCTGCTGAACAGGCAAGAGCTAGGCAGCTACTTCAGAGAATGTGAGGGCTGGCTCCCCAGCAGGTGGTAGTAAGGCGTCTCAGAATACATGTGAGCCCTATCCAAGGTGACACCCAGGTACTTGGGATGGTCGTTATGTGCTATATCCACACCACGCCAGTTAATGTGCAGAGTTTTACCTGAAAGATTCTGTCTTAGCGGGATTTGGCCTCAATGAGTTGGCTTCGTAGTAACAGTTGAGGCCTTCTAGTGCGGTGGACAGGTGATGTTCAATATCTGCATAATTCTTCGCTTGGTGGCTGAGCATGAGATCGTCAGCATAAAGAAACCGAGTGGTTTTTGGGTGATGAGGTTAGTCATCAGTGTATATGTTAACAAAATTGGACCCAGAACGCTACCTTGTGGCACGCCGTTTCTCTTTGTGCGCCACCTGATTTTCTTTGAGTTCAGGTAAACTTGGAACCAGTGGTTTCGTAGCATTTTGCTCAAGATGTTGACAAACTGTTGATCTTTAGTAAAGGCTGCGACTTTCCACAGTCGTCGCTTTAAGTTGACTGTGTTGTATGCCACAGCAGGATCAACGAAAATGGCACCGGTTTCCAGATCACTCTCTGTAGTTCAGGACTTGACTTGGCCACAGCACGATTTCCCAGGGTGGAAGCCAGCTTGATCTGGTGAGGAAGGGGTCTGTTTGGTTCGTGAGCTGGTTAAGGACAAGGTGTTCTAGCAGTTTGTAGGTGTGGTAGAGTAGAGAAATTGGTAGAAAATTGACTCCTGGGGTCAATTGGGGTCTTTCCAGGCTTGAGCAGAGCTACAACTTTTGCTGTCCTCCATTTTTTTGGTATTTTTTATTTGTTGTTGTAAAGCCATGAAATCGCCACTGGGCCAAAGTTTTCAGTTGCTCTACTGTAATGTCGTCCAACCCACCAGCTTTTCCCAGTTATAGTTTGCCTATTGCTCAAATCATTTCTGTGAGATTAAAAGGCTCACTTATGGTGCACTCGTTGTTCCTCTGCATTTCCAGAGGATGAGCAGGGAGCAGCAGCAGTTTCATTGGAGGCTTTCCACTGAGGAGAACTTGGTGGGCTACTTGGTTGCAGTCACATGTTGATTGACATAAATGACATAAATAACTCATGAACCTTTAAAATATACTAAAAATTCACTTCAGAGAGAGTACTCAAATACTCAAAAATCATATTTTGTCATTTTTAACCATAATTTCAAAATGTATCCAGTACTGGGCAATGTATTGTGTATAAATAATATATTTAAAGGCAACTGAAGCCCAGCTGCTAGCGCACCATAACTTCTTGTAAAAGCTACAATTGCAGCCACTCATTTATAACACAGCTTTTTGAGCCAAGAAGATGCTAAGGGCGTAACAAATTAGAATGGCTGGTTTATTTAGAAGGTTAAATGGGAGAATGTGTTTGGCTACAAATGTTGGCTTGAGTAAAAAAATAAAGCATCTACAGCCAAGACTGGATAAATATACAAGTTACGAGCAAATATTAAAATTATTCAGGCAAGATTTCAAGCTGTTTTGTCGTTCCTTTAAAAATCACATTTACTACAGTTAGTGCTTCAGTTCTGACAGAGTGAAGTTTGTTGGTATGTTAAGCTTTAAATTCACTGTCACAATTAAGCTTTTAATTCACAGTCAGGTCTAATCTTGTAGTTTTATGCAGGCAATTAATAGCTTCCTACCAATTATGCATCATGCATTATTTGGTTATGCATAACTGGTCCTGTTCTAAAATCAGGTAATGGAATCAGACTGTAAGGTAAAGTAATGTACAGCTTAAGTGTGAGATTGAGGTTCATTATTGTAGTGACAGTGGACCAAACTGGTCATATGTATCAGTGTAATTTCTAAGAAAAGTGGAGTATTCACAGTTCAGCAGAAAAGGGGAGGGGTCTTCCACTATCTGCGTCACCCGGCTCTTTCTGCCAGGCCTCACCTGCCAAACAAAACAAGGCCCATCTGAAAGGCTTCGTAACTTGGCTCTCCGCTCACTCTCAGAGAAAAGCGCTTTAGATCCAAACACAGAACAAGTGCAAATATATAACGAGCATGACAAGAAAAAACAAACGTGAGAGAGGCCCGGCAAAATCATATTATCGCCATAAAACAAGACCTTTACACTCTAGAATGTTCATAGTGTTCAAAAAGCATAACATGAAGCACTCCTAAAAAATAAAGGGGACAAAAGGGGTCTTCAAGATGATGCCACGGAAGAAGACGTTTGAATGGTCCAATATGATTCTGCATTTTCCTTCCATAGGTCTCCAGACGGGCTGAGCATTTAGCATTTAACACATGCTATATCGACAAAAGTATTGGGACACAACTGTTCAGAGTTTGGGCTTGGCTGCAGAGGGGTTCCAACTCCATATTAAAGTTTATGCATTTGAATGCAAAGTCCTTAATAGTCCCTGTTGGTGAAATCCTCAGGCATCCCAATACTTTTCTCCATATGTCGTACATTTTGTCATACTCTAAAATTACATATGCACACTTCAGATCTTTTTTTGCACTTGTAAATGTTTGTTCACTGTTATTGCCGCTTGTAAAGTTTAGGTCTAATCTATAGTTTTCTCCATAAATCATTAAAACTGTATCACAGTCTCATATATGTTTCAGGGTTACATTTCACTACATGTTGCCCCCATATATCTATGTATGTGACAAATAAAGAAACTTGAATATTTTAAATGATATGTGATAAATGTGCTTTATATGAGTGTGGACATGAACTAAAAAGACAAAACAAAACCTTTATGGTTTGTAAAAAAAAAGTCATGTATGAATTCACATATGTGGTCTTTGGTAGATCTTTTTGCATGACAGGCAAAAGGCCATAGTCAAAGTAGCTGGTCAGTATGCATAATGTTAACTGGCATAATAGCCTTCATTTGGAAGCTATTAGCATTGTAGCTCCATTGGAAAATGTCATTGTTCACTATATGGACAAAAGTATTTGGATGCCTGGCCATTGCACCAGCAGGGACTTTAATGACTCTGCATTCCAATACAAAGACTTTAATATGGAGTTAGTCCCCCCCTTTGCAGCTATTACAGCTTGGAAGACTTTCCACAAGAGTTTCTGTGGGAATTTGTGCCCATTAATTCTCTAGAGCATTTATGATTCCAGACACTGATGTTGGATGAGACAGTCTGGCTCACAATCTCCATTCCAGTTCATCCTAAAGGTGTTGGATGGGGTTGAGGTCGGGGCTCTGTTTGGATCAGTCAAGTTCTTCCACACCAAACATATCCAACCATGTCTTCATGGATGTTGTTTTGTGCACTGGGATACCATCATGCTGGAATAGAAAAGGACCTTCCCTAAACTGTGGGAACGAAGTTGGAAGCATGCATTGCCCAAAACATCTTGGTTCACTGGAGTTTAGAGGCCCAGACCAAACCCTGAAAAACAAGTGTCCCAATACTTTTGTCAACTACATATGGAGTAAGGGGTGTGTGTGATGGGGTGGAGGCTGTAGTATGTGAAGTTGATTTATGGCTGAACTGTCCCTTTAAGCATTGTCCCTGCTGTCCTGCTCCAGGTGACAGGGAGGGACTGTAGGGGTGCACCTTTAGGATCAGTATATAAAGCAGAGGAATAAGGAAAGATCAGTGGAAAACTGGCAGGGTGAAAAGTGTATGAGAGTGAGTGAAAGAGAGAGAGAGAGAAAAAAAAAAGAGAGAGAGAGAGCAAAGGCAGAGCAGTGCTGGTGAAACTAAGAGAAGGTGAGAAGAAACATTTTCTGACCCTTACCTTAGTAGGCAGTCAGGATCTGTATGTTTCTCATTTCATCTGGGGTTCATCCCGTGCTGGAAGTGAGGAGGATGAGGAACAGCCACTTTCTCCTCATGCTCGTGTGTCTCGCCAGCGAGGCAAGTGCATGGACCTTGAAGAACCACACGGATCTCCTCGCAGGAGCCAACACGAGTGTTAACAACAGCGTGGAGGAGCATCTCAACGCTTCTCAGCCCAAATCGAGGAGAAAGCGCTTTATCTCCCAGAGCGATATGATCGCCATCCTGGATTACCACAACAAGGTCCGGGCAAACGTGTTCCCACCTGCAGCCAACATGGAGTACATGGTAAGCATCCTATTCTCCACTACAGATCCATACATATTCATAGAATTCTTCTGATTAGTGATTTTAGCCACTTTGGTGCACAAGCTGCACGCTAATCTCGCCAGTACAATGAATGGGAGCAGCTGCACGTGAGTCTCAATCATCGTACCAAACTCTGAGTGTTGGAACATTGCAGTGAGGATTTGACTGCGTTCAGCCTCAAGAGCACTGGGGTCAAGCACTGATGTTGAATGACACTGATGTTATGGATTATGGACCACTCTAACTCATCTCAAAGGTGACGCGTGTGTGTGTGGGGGGACGGGGACATTTACCTTTGAGATGATTTGAAGTCTGTGATCCAATATTCGTCATTCAGCATCAATGCAATGCAATCAAATCCTCACAGTAATGTTCAAATATCCAGAGTAGACTATGCAATGGAGTCACAGGCTGCCTATTAATACCCTTGAGAAGAAGCACTGGATGAGCATGTGTCCACAAATTTATGGTGTTATAGGTCTAATATCACTGCAGCAGTACAGTCATTGCCAAAAGTGCAAGTTTGTGTAGAAAATGCTGTGTGTGTTTGAGTCAAGCCCGTTCAATGCATAATTTTTCAGTGCAGGAGAAAGTGGCACATTCGTGAGCTTCCTCCTTTCTGTGAGTTCTGTGAGAAAAGTCCAGAAGGAGATTGGTGAACATTCATTCATTCGTTCATTTATTTATTTATTCACTTTAACCCTTGAGCATGCCATAATATATGCACTTTCTTTGCAGAGCACAGACAAAAAATACTTGCCCAGGAATCAATGTTCATACATTAGTTCAAAGAATTCACACTGAGACCTTTAGAAATGATCAGTGCTGATATATTGGTCCACCCCTACAGGGGTGTATCAAACTTTTCAAAAGTGGGGGTGTTGTTGGATGGGGAAGCCAAATTATAAATACAGTCTGACCCATGTAGCATCATTTTAATCTGACAAAAGTGGGGAGGGTGGAATCGCATTTCTGCAAAAGCCCCTTTGTGCTACGTTCCTGCACCCCTACTGAAAAACACTCCATTTGTTATCACCTTGGTGCTTGTCACACCCGAAGCCAGATGGTCCTGAGTGGAGGTGAATAGAGCACCACTGTTGGAGAAACAGCACCACCCTGGGTTAATCATAAAAGTTCTGCAGTCAGGTGCATGTAAATGCTCCCTCTGCTGGACAGTCTGAAATGTTTGGCTGTTGTAATATGGCCTTATATGGCCAGACAGGCAAGATGGACATATTTTCAAACATATTTCCTAAATCTGGGATCAACGTGGAATTTAAACAGATATGTGCTGCTTGTATTAGACATAGCGTTCATGTTTTGCCATTGCTTTCAGTGGCACGGTTTTCACTGCCGTGTGTTTCACCATCATATGGCCTTGTCTGTTAGAACTGGGTGAATGTTTTTAAACTGACACTGCAGTTTTTCTAGAACTTTTCTAGAACACACACACACACACACACACACACACACACACACACATACAGCACATGTTATCAGGGCAAGCAATAGCCCCGATAGCATGTGTTGCATATGTGTGTGTGTGTGTGTGTGTATGTGTGTGTGTGTGTGTGTGTAAGCATGCCGCCATCTGCACACTTCTGACCACCAGTGGCCAATAACTTAGTTAAAATGTAATTATTTGATTATTATTCTATGATATTATAGTTTAAAAACAAATACATTTTCGGTTAAGGAGCTAATTTCTCGAAGCTAATTTTATTTTCCTTTGTGTAATCTAAAATTTGTGTGATTTTATGTGACCATTTTCCAATCCCTCTTTATCTATTAGAATTTTCTGTGCCTTAAAGACTGCTATGTGTTAATGAGCTCTGTTCTGATTGGCTGCCCTGTATTGTACCTCATTCATAGAGCAATTTGGGCTGAAACATCTCTTATTACTTCAGCCTGATGGGTAGATCTAAACTGCTGTATGTTGAATAAACAGATATTTGTCATTGTTTTGGTTTTTGTGACATCACAAAAACAGTGAATTAAAAAATGGCTTGATTTTGGGTCCCTTGTGAAATGGGCCCTTTAAAAAATGTATACTACATTATAACTATAGACTTTGTTTATGTTTGTCTGTTTGAGTTTAAGAAAGGTGACCTTTCTTATTGTGATATCAGAGAGATACTAAATTAGCAGATACCTACATCTAGAAATCAAAAATTAAATTTCATTCATCTTTGTTCCAGATGCTAACTGGTTCCCCAGGTACTTTGGATTAATTGTTAACCAGGTTAGTAACTGTGGGTGAAGTAATATTGTAATATTTCGCAGTTCTCAGTCTTGCTCTGTGTATTGGCAGGTGTGGGATGAAGGATTGGCCCGATCTGCAGAGGCATGGGCTGCTACCTGTATCTGGGACCATGGACCACCATACCTGCTCCGGTACCTGGGCCAGAACCTCTCTGTCCGAACTGGCAAGTAAGTCTAACAGTACAAAATTAAGATTCTTTATTTGCCACATACATAGTTATATAAGTACAGCAGGTAGAAATGTGCCGAGGAACCGTTCATAAAGAGCATTTTGAAGAGCCAAAACTATGGTAATGCAAATATACAAATATATCGGATAGAGGGTACATCAAATTAACAAACAATACAAGCAGTGTGCTGCATTGAATATAGGCCTATGGAAAACAACACTATTATGAATACAATAAATATTTACAAATGTTTTAATGCCATTTGAGGACGTATTTAAATGCAGATTTTCAACTCTGAGCTGTATTCCATGCGTTTCAGCACCATGGACAGGCTCTTGGGAAAGGCAGGAAATACGAATATATTTTCCAGCCCAAATATTTGTTTGTGCTGTTACATGGTTATAAAATCTACACTGAATTTGTGTGTGTCTTCCTCATTACTGGTAAACATTCAGCAGTTCTTTCAGGGCAAACCAACCCACACTGCAATGGAGATCACATATTAGGTGCAACTGCTCAGCTTTGCCTGCATTTATGTTCTAAGTGCTGCCATGATGATGATAATGAAGTAATAATAATAATAATAAAATTAATATGTATGAGTTATATATTCTTATATAATAACAATATTAATTATTAGTTAATTAATTATTAGTGTTTCAAATGATTTACATTTATTCATTTTATTTTTGTTGCGTAAATACTAGCCATGAATTTTGCTTTTTTGGTGCTTTTTGATGGAATGTAATTGAAATACTATAAGAGAACACCAGAGCCAGGGGAGTCTGGCCAACTCAGCATTACTTAAAACAGTTACATATTATGGCTTTATACAACAACACAACTGACTTTGGGCTCTATCAAGGGAGCTCTCTAACCAGTCTAGCAACCTTTACTGATGGGCAGCCCTCCTCATTAAAAATTATGTGGTTAAACAGTAACTGATAATTGTTTTCATAGAATTTGCAAAAAAATGAATCCAGCACTGGACATGTTGACCTGTTGTTTGAGCATGTGAGGTACAGGTAATATAATAAGTGAAGAGAAAGTGACCATTTGTCATACGTGAACACACCACTGCACACAGTGTGAACAGCACGAAATTCTTCCTCTGCATTTAA
>JBBPDB010118558.1:0-18311 GCA_037974465.1 Brachypetersius altus
TCTCTCTCTCTTTCTCTCTCTCTTTCTCTCTCTCTCTCTCTCTCTCTCTCTCTCTCTCTCTCTCTCTCTCTCTCTCTGTATCTCTCTCTCTCTGTAACTTAATTGACATGCGTCTTTGTTTCCTGCTGCTCCACTTTTTCCTCGCTTTGCAAATTCACTCGCATTTTAAATCGTGTCGTGTTTTTCTGCGTGTCCAGCGACAGAGCGTCTTGTTGACTTCCTCGAAGTTTCAGCAGTGTGTACATGGGTGAGAGAGACCGTTCTGGACACGGTGCTGCCGCCGCCGCCGCTGAACAATCACAGTTTATTTATAGAGCCAAACCTCCCTTTGTCACACTCCATGTTTTAGCTGATTGCCGGCCACCGTCTTCTTCCGCTCAGCCTCGTTCTGTTCTCTCCACAAAGAAAGGACCTTCTTCTAAAAAGCTGTTTGAGACCGTGTGCTTTTGTTGTACAGTGTGTTAAAGCAGGACTTCCTAACCTCTTGAACTTAAGTTACTTGCCTTACATAAGCCCTGAGATTTTATGTAGGCTAGTGTTCATAGAAAGAAATGGATTTGTGGTCATACTGCTGTTCCAAGCGCATCACACACTTTAGGTTCATTAGCTGTCATTACAGTTGCAATGGTTGTCACATGATATCCAGTAGGGCTGCACGATATATCGCAAATTTACCGTCATCGCGATATCAATATGCGCAATACACAAAAAAAAAATATCCATATCACGAAAGACTGTCTAAACTGCAATAAATGGTGTTTTTACAAAACTCTTCACCCAGTGCCACAGAGAAGAGGGCAAAAAAATCACTGGGCAGTTTTTTTTCTGTGCTTCTGTTATAGATTGTTCCTTTTGCTATGTTTTACTATACTATACTTTACTATCATCTAAATTATGTCTACATTTATTTAAGATTTAAAATGATTTAAAAAAAAACATTTCAGATTTTTTTCAACAATGTTCAATGGTTTAAACGTTTTATGGGAGGCATTAAATGCTCTGTTTAAGTAAATTATAAAAAAAAAAAAAACATGTTGGAATGGAAATATTGCATTTAAATTATTTTTCTGCATAGACTAGTCAGTATCTGGAGTCTTTATTACCAGCAAATCCAAAGCAGAAAAACATGATCACTATTAAGTCACTACAACACTCAACAACATTATCGCATATCGCATGTTTTCCTAATATCTTGCAGCCCTAGTATACAGTAATTATCTACTGGATCATAATTAAATAGAATGTGAGTCCCAGCACAGAATCACAAACCTCCTCCAATTAAAGCACTAAATGGGGAAACCCTGTGGTAGAGGAGTAGTCCTATAGCCTTGGCTGAGCAAAGTTTGCTCGTTTTCCCACTGGAGCTACAAGGCTAATGTAGCTGACAAGTAATGAGAGCATATTCTTGCCAATTAGTATTAAACACACATTATGGCTAAATCATTACCCATTCACCTCGAAGCATGCTGAGCTGTTACGTACACTTAAATAAAATCTCACAACGGACAGTGCATAGCTAAACAGTTGCAGTGAGCAACCTGATGCAAACCTGTCCATACATTTGTTTGGTGTATAGCTAACACTATTCTACCATGTTAGAAACCACAAGCAAGTCTTGTTACTTAACAACTTGACTTAGTTGGAGGGAAGGTTGTGATTTGTGGATTTTAAAAGATAATTGTTTGGGTAGATGCTACTGCTTAAAATGAAGAAGCAAATATCAAAAATGTCTTGGTTGATTCACCATGTTTGAGGTTAGGGGAACAATTGTTTAAATGTTATTTTCTGCCAGAGTAGTCCTTTAGATTGAAGCACTTTGAAAAGCATGTTTTGTAATAGACATACAATGCTTAACAGTAGCTGTTGAGAAGTGTATTGTATACTTTATATAATATTGCGTCTGAAATAGTGGTGGGCGATATGATGATAAAAGATCGTGAAGATGGTCCATGTGCGGACGATCTGCCAAAGCAGAGAGATCATAGTATTGTCTAAATAGACTACATTACATCTATCTATTGTGGTTCTATGCGCTTAATGCTCGCCTTATAGAAACAGCGCTCAACCAATAATAGTTTGCTTGTACTGTTCAGTAACCTGCAAGTATAAGTAAAAAAATCAATAGTTACAAATGAATATAAATATATAAAAAAAATGATAAAATCGAAATAGTGATTTAACTGTAAAAATATTGTGATATGATATTTTTGCCGTATCGCCCACCCCAATCAGAAACATTATGCATGGTCATTGCACATGATGCAAGAAAAAATCCCCCATATTTACTGGAGCCAGAGTGCATAGCTGAGTGAGCTTTGCAGTATTACAGTGCAGAAAGGATCAGCAATAGACTGCTGAGTGGAAAAGAGCCACAGGCACTAGGAGATTGCTGACACAGTGTCCCTCTGACTGGCTAAGCAGATTCTTGTCTGTGTCACGATATAGTTTGCTGGAAACTATTTTCTGGACTTGAGTGGGATTAAAGGATATATGTTTGATTTTGATTTTGATTCACAGTGTGTTTTTGCATGTTCTAGCAGAACTCTTTTTGATGTGTTGTATTGTGTGCTTTCATCATTTGGCAGACTTCAAACTTGACTCTTAAATTGGTGCATTTAGATGTATAGGTATGCGGTGGTTTAAGTCGTGACCTGCTTTTACTGTCTATTTTAACAATGAGCAACCGTAATTTTTTTTATCAAAGTGCATTAATGGGAGGAAGTATTGATCTTGTGAATCAGAGTAGGAGCTGTATTGGTTAATTTATAGGTACCTACCAGTAACTGAATTCTCTTACTCCAAAAAAAAAAACTGCTAGGAGCCTTGAAAAAGAAGGAAAATTCTCCTCATCTATTGATCTGTCTATCTATCTATGGATAAACCCTTTCTCTGTATCGGTGGGTAATAAGAATCTGTGAATCATTTTGTTCCCAGCTACCTAGTGGCTTTCACATCCGCATCTAATACGTGTTTGAGCTCAACAGATCAGAGGCTGTTAGCTTTTCTCTTTGAAGAGCCTTCAAAGCTGCGATTAGCAGAACCATGTGGCTAGGTTAAAAGCACAAGCCTTTTCAAAGTTGGGTGCGTCCAGGTGTGTGTATGTGTGTGATAATGGCTGGGATGATACAAGAAGTGTCCTTTTGCTTCCGTTCATACGCCATTGCTCATATGCTGACGTTACTCAGCCCTCACTGACGCAACTGAAACAATAGCTGATCCTCGACTGCATTAACCCCCGCTTCTCTCTCTCTCTCTTTCTCTCTCTCTCACTATCTCTTTCTCCTCCCTCTCTCTCTCTCTCTCTCTCTCTCTATTTTTATCCTCTCTCTTTCTTTCTTTCTCCTCACTTTCTTTCTCTCTGTCCTCTCTCTTTCTTTCTCTTACTCTCTATTTATCCTCTCTTTTTTCTCCTCACTTTCTTTCTCTCTATCCTCTCTCTCTCTCTCTCTTACTCTCTATTTATCCTCTCTCTTTCTCCTCACTTTCTTTCTCTCTATCCTCTCTTTCTCTCACTTTCTTTCTCTTACTTTATCTTTCTCCTCTCCCTCTCTCTCTCTCTTACTCTCTATTTATCCTCTCTCTCTCTATCCTTTCTTTCTCTCTCCCTCTTTCTCTCTCTCTCTCTCTCTCTCTCTCTCTCTTGCTCTCTTACTCTCTGTTCCCTCCAGTCTTTGTCTTTCCGCTCTGCCTCTTCACTTCCCTACTTCCCTTCTTTCACACCGATCTCACATTTTCCACTGCCAGGTTTACTCACCTCTCCTCCCCCTCACCTTTTCATCCCTCCTCAATATTCAGCCTCCTCTTTGAACACACAAAGGAAAGTGTTTGTACAGTCTATACGAGAAGTAGTCATTGCTCAGAGTGTTTTTCCCCCCCAGATGAGTATTTGCTTACCCATGCTTCTTCATACATACTTGTAATCTATTCTTTATTAGACTAAAGAAAGGCACAGCTGAAAGCAGCAGTGCGGTTCCATGTTCATGTTTCATTGTAAACTGCTATTTGACCAAGAATGTCGTTTACATGTGAGGTATGTAATACAGTCATGACAAACATTTTTCACCAGCTGCATAAAACCCTGTTGAGAAGTTGCAGATCTCACTCCAGAATCAAACAGCACAGATGATACTTGACCGCTAAAGGTCAGTGACATGACAGGCCAGCAGAGAGAGACTTGTTGAGAGAGTGGAAAGAGCAAGAGAAGAAACTAGTGAGCACCAGTGAATATGAAAAGGGCAGAGATGAACGCCAGCGTGTTTGGAGAACCTTTTCAGCTCCGCCTCATGAGCACTTATACCGGTGAGAGTTCTTGGTAAATGCCACTGTGTGCTTCACTGGTATGAAAGTAAATGTTGTGGATTGCTGCTTCTGATATTTTCTTAAAAGATAGCCACGGATGTGGGGTCACCTTCCAAATGTATCTCTAAGGGTACTGTACTAGGATCAGTCTGGTTCTCCACAGCTCAACACTCACAGGGTTTTTAAGCCGAGGAACGTCTCACCAGCACCATTTTGCCACAATGAGTATTTCAGATATCATCCATTTGATAAAACGGAATACTGAGAGTAGACAGTTATGATTATGATTAAGTTGTTTATTATTCTGCTTTGAGATTTGTAACTGGTGCTGCAGCAAGAACACATCACTGTAATCTTTATGAAATGGTGCAACGGACATCACTGCACCTTAGAAGGAAATCTCACTGCCTAGTATTTATTGTGAAGGCTTTAATGGCTAAACTACCTCAGTACATAAGCAATCTACTGACACTTCGCACTAACACTTAAAGTACACATTCATCAGTAAAATTCCTTCTTCATTCTCCAATAACCGGGTTTTTTTCATATGCACTGCAAGAGTGGAATCCATTACAAAATATCTTAAATTTGGACTCCTTACCCTCTCTAAATGACTTCAAAAATCTTTTAAACTCAGTTCTTATACAACAATGCCATTGTTTTTCATACATTTTTAGTCCATATATCCATACATTTTTTTTTTTTTTGATAACTCTCTCGGTTTTTTGACATTTGGAATTCCCATGTACTCGTCTTTTTAGTCTGTGTTTATTTAATTGCATTTTTGGAATGTCTGTATGTTTATATTTGTTAACATTGCATGCTCTATGTGTATATATGCTGAAATTTTCCAACTTATTTGCTGCCACCTTGGCCAGGACTCCCTGAAAGAAGAGATAATGTAGGGCTCGGCGATTAATCGAAAAGTAATCGAAATCGACATTCAGAACCTATAAGCGATTATTTCGATTACTTTCCCTTTAAAAACACTACCGCGTGTGGAGTCACGTGACCCCTCTCCGTTATGTTACGTTATTCCGCCGACCTGTCGAGCACGGAGAGCTTGAACACTGAGACAACCGAGCAACTATGAGGAACTATGAGGGCAAAAAAATAAACAAAATAATCGTTCATTAATCGTAATAGTTAAAATGTTCAATTAATCGAAATTTTGATTTTAGGCCAAATCGCCCAGCCCTAAGATAAGATAACGGGACATTCCTGGTAAAATAAAATTTAAAAAAAGATCAGAATTAGCTGAAATCTAAACAGATTTCCAGTCCAAACACATTATGGGCTATTGGCGATTGTACGAGTTTTGTTTTTTCCAGTTTGTGTTGTAGTTTTATGATGGAAATAACATCAGGCAAGTAAGTGTACTCCTGCTGTATTTGAATACTGTCCTGTCCTAGTATATATGGACCACATTCATGTTCAATGATTATTCGTTTACTAATCAGTGAAAGCTTTGCTCATTAAAAAGAAAATAATATACCTACACTGTTTGGCCAAGGGAAAATGCTGAGAAATGTGTTCATTTAGTCTAGGCAGTGTGAGCAGGGGGTAACAACAACTGACCACCGTTTGGCTGCATAGAATTTCTATATTTCTTTATATGCATTTCTATAATACTTATACTGTTTAAGTCAGCCACTATGCCAGGATTCAAATGCTATAAACATATATATATTTTTGGACAGGCAAGAAAGTGAGTGAATTTTACACAATTTTGTTATAGCTATTTTGGAATTAAACGTTCAGCTTAATATGAAATATATAACTGTGGATACGGGAATTAAACATGGGTTTCTTCTGTAGCGTACTGTGGATGTGATGGTCTCTTTATGCTGTGATTTCTTTCTTTTTTTTATTTTATTTTTTACCCTTACACACTTTGTCCTCCTGTTTTGGATGAGCTACTCATGATTTAGTTCTGGCTCCATGCCTGTCTCTCTAGAAATAGTGATTTCTTGAAAATCATGTGCAGGCCTGCTACCCCCCCTCTTAATTGCTCTTGATAAATGCTTGCCTTGTGTTCCGCAGCTACGATATGTGAGCTGCATTAAGTTCATGTTTGCATTAGGTCGGAGTAAGCCGTGGTTTTCTTGGTTGCAGGGGGCTCTTTGGCTGGGGCTCGGAGGGCTAGGTCATAGCTCTGGAGAACAGGGCCATTATTGTGGGGCCTGGCCTGAGAAGCTGTGTTCTCCTCTCAGGGTGTGGTGAAGGGGACTGCTCACCACTCCCTGAAAAAACTGATGTGGGGTGGGGTGAAGGGAGGGGGAGAGAGAGAAAATGGTTCAGGGCCAGCAGTTTTGAGCTGTGTGGATTCCATGAATCCTAAAGGGAGGGGGCGATGTGTCATTATGGAGTCTATCAGGTAAGTGTAACGTACAATACGTCTTTTCCCTTCAGCACTCATGACCAGTGGAAATAGCTGAAGACCTACAAGCCAGTCTGTGAGTGTGTATGTGTGTGTGTCTGTGTGTGTGTGAGTGAGTGATGAGGATTGGTATGAGAGTGACATGCCTCTCTGTATCAGTGCTCTAATGACATTAACATGGTGTATCTGGCTTTTCTCTGGCACGGCAGAGCGAGAGACCGAGAGAGGAAATGCGTGATTTGAAAGAAGCGTTAAAAATGAGAATAAAACCCAGAAACGGAGAGCTGGCGAACAGGGCAGCTGGTGTGGGATCATATACAATGGCTAGTTTTGCCTACAAAATGTTGTTCTGAGTTTCTCTACAGCTATCTTTCCATTAGAAGGATTGTTTTGAAAAATGCTCACAACCATTTTCGTGTCGATGCACAGGCTGTGAAAAAGTAAATCATCTACTATTTTATGATGGATAGCATTTATGCGAATAGAAGTTTGTCAGTACCTCAAATGATTAAAAATGATGGAATTGATAAGTCCCTATAGGATCAAGGTTTCCCAAAATAGCCAAACACTTTAAGTGGAAAGTTCTCAGACACCCCTGTTTGGTGCATGTCGCCAAAACCTATGACAGTTTTTTGAAGGAATGTAAAGTGGCATTTTGCTGACGGTCTTATACAGTGCGACTGACGATCATTAGTTACAGGGACAGTCCCCCTGGAGCAACTGAGGGTTACAGGTCACGCTCAAGGACACAATGGTAGAAAGTGGGGGTCTTTGAGGACATCGAGTTCACAGGCAAGTGTTTTTTTTTTTTTTCCACTTGGCTACTACCACCCCAAATGAGGTATGACATCATTACAAAATTGAAAACATTTGGCATTTTTGCAGTTTATACTTCAGTTGCCATGCCAGACTAATGTGAACACCATTACAGTTGCCATGCTGTGCACAGCACATACAGCTGTTTGCTGCTGGTGACTAGCTGGCATATAGCTCAATCCACAAAAGTTTCCTGTCCGGCTGAGTAAAGGTCACAAAAATACGCTGGTAGTCTAGTGGTTTGGGCGTTCGCCCTGCGATCAGGAAGTCGTGAGTTCGATTCCCAAGGTGCTAGGCACCTCTGAGGCACCCTGAGCAAAGTACCGTTCTCACACTCTGCTCCCTGGATGCTGTATTACTGGCTGTCCGCTGCTTCAATCAGTGAATGGGTTAAAAGAATTTCGTGCTGTTCACACCGTGTGCTGTGGCGTGTTCAGAATGGTTCCTTTTCGCTTCATGTACACACAAGTCCACTCAGAACTGATTGTGATAGTTGTGGTCTGCTCACTGTACAGTATGTATGAGGGGTCCAGAGTGTCTAGGGAGGAGACGAAATTGGTGCTAGTCAGAAGTGGAAGAAGTGAAGAGGTGTATTTTTGTCAGTACTAGGTGATGGTACATGCCCGTGCAGCACTGTGACATTATATATTCTAAATATTCCTACATCCTCCCCTTTGGGGCTGATGCTTGTTTTCTGGTGTTATGTCCTTAAACGATTGGCCATAATCACTTACAGATTGAGACAAGCCTTTAAAAGTAAGGAACAAGACAAAATAGGATGAATCCCAGTGCCTACTAAGCAATTATGGTTGTATAAATCTGTATATTTTTACCAGTATGGTCCAGTATAGGTTTAATGGTTGAGGATGTTCAGCTGACTGGTTAGTATATAGTATATCGGCTGCAGTGGGATCTTTGATATGTGTGAAACAGATTTAGGCCCTAAGCTGTTAAAAACATCACTGTAAATGTGTTCTGGTAGTGCATTCGCATATTGTAGCTGTAGTCTCTCTGTATTAACAAAACAGTAACTTTATAAGAAAAGGAAAACTTTCATGGACTTTTGCGCTCCAAAAGTGGTGTAGAAATTATTCATTAAGATCTGTCAGAGTGGTTTGATGTGAAATGTGGTGTCTTAGAAGGTTAAAGAAGAAAAACTCCACTGAAGAAACTCATTACAATTACTATAAATGGCCCTGAAACAGAATTCTATGGTAGTTTTGCAGTAAGCTTTTGATGTACACACAAGGTTTAGGATCTAGTGGTGGTTTGTATCACCACTACTATAAAGAAATCAGACTTTTCTTTCTGTCTAATTCACTATTTCATATAAAACCATGACTGAATTATGCAGCAACTAAAGTGGAATTCCTTTTTTTATTTATGTTACTGAAGTATGATGATGTTCTTCATAATTTTAGGCCATTCCTATTTGTCCTTTCGTCAGGAAAGTTTCAATATGTCAGCGACGACTTGATTATATAATAAACTGTGGCTTTAATACGAACAAACAACATTTCAAATGGAGCACTTTCTCGAAAATGGCTGTAAGCCGAATGAAATTAATTTACTGATGAAATACGACTTCATCTCCCAGCCACTGTATCATCAGCTCCGACCTCTGTTGGGCTTCTTTGTGTAGCTCACTATAGAAAAATCTGTGTGTCCACTGGAGATGTGGGAGTGAGTCAGAACCCCTCGAAGATGTTAATGCGGTCCCAACACATTTTCTCATTTTTTATTGATGATGGACAGATAGAACTCATTTCCATTCAGAAAACCCAGACTGTCCTGAATAATGCATGCTAGAGCCATCTTTTAGCAGCACCTTTCCCAAGCTTCCGTTTCTTGACTCACTACATCCTTCCTCTCTGGCTGTATTTTCGCACATATAAGTACAGATTTCACTGGTATTTATTTGCATTTTCTCTCTGTATTTGTGCCACCAACAAACACACATGGGCTATTTTATAGTTTACCGCGTTGAAGTCCTCACAAAGTCATTTTCCTTGGAGCCTTACTGTACGTGCAAGTCGTTAGAAATAGAGTAACTTGTCACTCTCTAATCTTACACATACATACATACATACGTACATACGCACTCTAAGGCATACACACTGCACTTAGAAAACTGCAGATTAGGGCTGGGCGATTAATCAAAAAGTAATCTAAATCGATATTCAGAACCTATAATTGATAAAATTTTTCCAGGCCGATTATTTCGATTACTTTCCCTTAAAAAAAATATAGATAGTAGATAGTGTGTGTTTCCGTCAATTATTTTAAAATCAAGTAATGCACCCTTCATTCAGAAATCTCTTACTTGTAATACGTGAGCATATTTACTGTACAAAACTTGTCAGTGAACTATGAGGGCAAAAAAATAAAGAAAATAAAGAAAATAATCGTTCATTAATCGTAATCGAGTTAAAATGTTCAATTAATTGAGATTTTAATTTAAGGCCAAATCGCCCAGCCCTACTGCAGATTTTGTTATGCTACCATGACAAGTATGGTGTCCTAACTGTGCTTCTTTAGTTTAGTCCTGAGCTACAAGATTAACAATTTTATTCACCCAGGAGGTCTTTGTTAAAAAAAATGTATCACCAAAACTTCTCTCAAGCAGCTTAAACAGCATCCTGCTCTAAATTACAACTTCATACTTCAGTGTTGTTTAGGACTTAGTATGACTTACTGCAAGCTGCAAAAAGGAACAAAACCTCAGTCATTCCAGACAACGCCAAGGATGGTATTCACAGCGCAGGGATCCGATTATTTCGTGTTTATGAGGCTCATTTTTTCCACAAAATACTTCTAAATGAGCACTCCTGCTCGTGAAGTGTTTTGTGAAAACAAGCCCCATTGCCCAAAATTCCAGGCAAGCAGCTGTCAGCTCTGCTGTGATTTATTTATTTTTTTATTATTATTTTATAGCTCAGTGAGTCAAGTGACAAGTCTGGGCCACCTTAGAAAAAGCTAGATATGGCTTGAGTAAGCTGAGAGCAGTTTCGGGGATGCATTTACAGAAAAGGTTTGGATGACTTTTAGTTAGTTATCCTAAATATCCCTAACTTTACCATGTTGTAGATCAGGACTCCTACTAGGAAATGCTTCATGAATAGGGGCTCAAGTCTCCTATTGGTCTATAATTTTCTCTTATTGGTCTAAAATTCTAGGTCTATAACATTCAGGGCTATATCTAGGATCAGCTGAAGCCTTTTATATAGCCCTGAATGTTATAGACCTAGAATTCTTATTTTAAGAAATTAAATATGAGCTTACTGCTAATTTAGGTGAGAAATGTTTGTAGCTTCATTTGAATTCTCAGTCTGTATAAAAAGAAGAGAGTTGTGTTTGCCTTTTATTCTTAAGCTCTGTTCTTGCATGGCAGTGATTCCAGCTAGCAAGAGGGGATTGTCTGGTTCGAGTGACAATTTTTTGGCAATTGTATTTGACCAATTAAAGGCTTTTTTAGTTCTATTCATATTTGCAGATCCGACATTCTTGGTACTAAAACAAGGTTAAGTGAACACAGCATGGATATTTGGGTTCCTTGGCAGTAGAAATGATGGCAAAATGCCATGGAATCAGATCTGTGCCCAAATGTTCAAACAAAACTTCCATAATATCAAACAAAATTCATTCAATATTCATTCTCGCCTGCGAGACTTTCCGTTTCGCTGCTGGCTTTTCAGTCACTCCGCCCCGCTTTACGTTTTCGCCGCTTGAGGATTCGTTTGCAGTTCTGGCACAGATTTCTCGTGTGGACGGGGCTTTGACTCATTTGCCAGCTGGTATTTGAGTGACAGCTCCGTGCTCCGAAACTGAAATTTTCTTTGATACGCGGGCTTCTAAGACGGACAGCAGCGACTGCCGCCAGTCAACATCACGTATGAGATTTGTGCACAAGATCTAGAGATATATGATAATATGATGATAATGAACATATTTGATCAATACTTACAATTGATTAATCGTGGAGTTGATCTTGTGCACAAATCTCAAATCTCATTCGTGATCCTGACTGGTGGCAGTTGCTGCTGTCCGTCTTGGAAGCCGTGTTGAGCTGTCACTCAAATACCTGCTGGCAAATGAGTCAAAGCCCCGCCCACACGAGAGATCTGTGCCAGAACTGCAAACGAATCCTCAAGCAGCGAAAACGGAAAGCGGGGCGGAGTGACTGAAAAGCCAAACAGCGAAACGGAAAAACTAGCAGCGAAACGGAAAGCCTTGCAGGCGAGAATGAATATTGAATGAATTTTGTTTGATATTAGGGACGTTTTGGCACAAATCTGATTCCATAAAATGCATGATCACTGGTTTGTAACTGTACCATAATGCAATACCCTGCTACATGATGATAATTATTGTAACAACCCATGACTAACATTATTCTCCTTTAGGTGACCATAACCCAGGCCAAAACATGGCTTCCCCAAACCTCGACCAGTCAGAAACCGCTTCAGCTCCTCAACTCAACAACTCCTCAGAAGTAGACCACAGCACTGCAGAAGATCACTCTACTAACGGCACCTTAATGCAGGGTGGAAATGAGACCGCAATCAGCGCCCTCACAAACAGCACAGAAGCTCCAGGTGAGGTTTAATCCTCCATCTCACTCCTATTTTGTCTTGAGTTTTTAAAGGTGCACTCCAGAAATGAACAAGTGGACATTTTGGTGCCAACACCATATGCTCCTCATACCCACAGAATCTTATTATAGTTATAAATAGAAACATTACATATTAAAAAGACACTAAATTATTAACAAATAAATTAATCTTTTAATTAACTCCAGAAAACTGTAACGCAGCTTTAGTGTTTGCAGACAAAAAGTTTAGTTAGCCTGGTTAGTAAGCATAGCACATGCAGCAAAAGACTCACTGCCTCTAAATGCAGAACCGAATGGCACAGGAAATCCTTTCTACCTGTAGCAATAAGATTGTATAACTTCCTCATTCTGTTGGTGATCTTTTTCATCCTTTGTCATTCTGTTCTCATTCAGATTGTGCAACTTAAGTCATGTTTTTATCTATGTTCTTAAATCTTAGTCTCATCCCTAACATCTCATTTTATTGCATTCATTATATTTGTTAGTCATTAAGTCACTTTTCACAACCACTTGCACTACGGATCTGTTGTTATACTATGTTAGTTGTTAGTGTTATGCACTATTACTGTTATTGTCTTGTTTTATCTCGTTGCCCTGAGCATGTTCATGACAAAAGAACTGCTCTCAGGGTGAATAAAGTTCTTTCTTATCTTAATTGTAGCTTTAACCAATTGTTGATGGGTAAAAGCGAAAGCCACTTGCCATCTGGTGAGCCACAACAGAAAAGTTTTATTTTGCCGTGTGATGTTTTTATGATTAAGATGTAGGTTCATGAAAATGTAATGTTCAGCAATTATGTCTGGAAAATACCTGTGGAAGACCGCCACTATTCCAAATATGATGACTGGTAGAACAAATAGATGCTAGGTTAGTGGCCCTGCTGGGGTCTTCGTTTTTTGGTTACACAGGGTCCTGCTGGTTCTGGTGGACCCATTGCATTTTAGGGCTTTTAATTCAACATATTCAAACCTTTATTCTTAGAATTCTCAGCAGATGTTTACTTCATTTGCAAATAATATAAACAAAACATGTTACATTTGTTGTGCTAAGTCCCACTTATGGATAGAAATGCCACTCATTTGTTTGTCTTTTGAGTAAAAATATTTATGTTCCTCACAGAAAATGAGCCAATGAATGAAAAAATAATTATTTGTATAATTTTTCTTAAGCTAAAACCTGAAAACGGACCCAAAGACCTTATAAGGGTTAAAGACAGTACCAGTTACTGCTTACCGGCCGAGGACAAGGTTGTGTGGACCAGGGCACTGGCTGTGGAGCAGTTTAGGCTCACCCATACTTAAACTTTCTTAAAACTTTTGTCTCTCTCTCTCTTATCTGCCAAGTGGGCACACCAAGGCACAGCCAGACACAGCTCCTCTAAACACAGAGGGTCAAGGGTCAGGGTTATTTTTAACTGCCAGCCTGGACAGGCTCAGCTGTGTGCACTAGTGAGCTGGCTAAGGAGGTGCCAGCTGAGACACTGACAGCTTTTTTTCAGAGCACATTTGAGCAAAAAGAGGAGAGGGAGCACGGCAGTAAGAATAGCTGAAGGGCCGGGACAGTGTGGACAGTGTTGTGGCGATGGCAAAATGAACAGAATGTCCTTTACAGTCAGGTCAGAAGCCTGGACTGATGCAATCTGATGTCACACAAAAAGATTGTCTTATTAATGATCAGGGAGGTCAATATTTAAATATAATAGCGCAGTACTTTTATTTAAGTTACAACAAGTAGTGACCTTTAAACATGCTATCAAAAAGTGAGTACATTATATTTGAAATTCAGCCTTTTACATACTGTGCTGCACTGCATCCAATTAGTTAGGGCTGGTTAAGCGTTCAGCATCTGTGGAGAAACCTTAAACATCAGCACCGCTCGCAAGCATCTCTCAAAGCACTTTTTAATGAAAAAAGTTCAGCAAAGCTTACTGTGACACATCAGTGATATTATATCTCTGTGTTTTAGCCCTTGTGTTCATTGTGGAAATGTTATGACACGTTTACCGCAAGATTGGATTTAATTCACAGTTTAGGGTTCACAGTTGGATATTCTGACAATACTTTGGACTAAATTAGAATAAAGGAAAACGATACTGTATCCTGCTGCTGCTACTAATGAGAGTTGAACTGGGGGTGGAGATGCGAGTCTGTCATGTGACATTGGACGTGCTGGTGTGTGTTAGCTGTGCCTGTTTTCTGAATTCAGTTGATGCGAATGAGGAAATCAGTGAGAAAAAAAACATGCACAATATTTGCATGTGCCGCGTCTGGCTTATGGGTTGTACAAGTTTCTGCCAAATGCACATGTTTAAACCAAGCACCCTCGAGAATTCCTGCACGACAGGCCTGCCCATTGTTGACGTAACCAAGTGCGGAGTGTGAGGAGGATTACAGGGCACCATTTGCGACGGCAAGGAGGATAGCCATTCAGCCAAATTGGATACTTTAGGCTTGTACTGCAATAGTTGTATATAATGAAAAGACAATTACTCATTACAATGATTTATATTCCAATTAATCATCAGCTGCACTTGTATCGATTGAGACAGGCCTAGTTGGCAGTGTAGGATGACAGTTGACTATTCTGGTGTAGGTGCAAATGCATTAGATGGCATATTTAACCGAGTGTATAGAATGCTAATATTGTCCCTTTTTTTTTGTTGTCACTACATTGCATCTCTGCATTTTCCAGGTAATGTTTAAGACTGCGGTTTCCTGTTTGATCTGTTGATCTGCAAGTCACTGTGGATAAAGAGCTTCAGCTAGCCCGTGTGCCGGTGTTGTAAAACAATGGCATCAAACGAGCTCTGGCTGCATAGAATTACAATAGAGGCGTGGAGAAAGCCAGGCTAGAAGGGAGGAGACGAGAGCGAGAAGAAAGAAATGAGACGGTGTGATTAAATGCAGTGTGAGATTTAACAGGAAGGTGAGGAAGTTTGAAAGCTGATGACGCTTCTCATGCTTCTGTTCATGTGCGAAGAAACACATCAACGCGGTTTTCACTCCAGCAGCTGCTGCCACTGGAATGCACACACACACACACACACAAACACAGGCCTACGCAGTGATGGCAAGAAAGTGAGAAAGATGTGATTTCCTCAGCAGTTCTCATTGTCAGATCTCTCTCTCTCTTTTAAACACTCACAGCATGAACTTGCATACTGTCTTTCTTCTCACACTCTGTTTCACAGCATTTCTTGCTTTAGTTTAAACATAAGTGACATAGAATCTCTGTTCCCTGGCTTCACACACACACACACACACACAATAGCTGGTTCAGTGGCCAGAACAACACAGCGTTCACATGACCGAACAGCATCAGATGGTCTGTTTGGAGCTAATCTTTGTGTGAGTTTGTGTTTGTATTTATCTCTTCATAGATCCATAGAAGTGGGGACTCAGATTAGGGGAAAAATCATAAACAGCTGTTTCTTTTTGTCAGCGCCAGCTAGTAAAACCCCAGGAAAAAATGTTTTGTGATGCATGTTGTGTGTTCTAATGAAGTCTTGTGACACTATATTTTTGCCATATCGCTCGCCCTTACACTCATCATTACTGTTCGTATTGTCAGAGTTTATAAACTATTTAGTCAGATTTTAAATATAATGTGGAACAGGTCTAATGTCATGCCATTTAAAATATAATAAATAAAATTAAGGACCACCTATCTATATGTCATGGAACCCATTTTGAGAACCATGACCTATAGACCTTTATTACCTATTGAATTGTTCTGCAGGGAATTAAAAATGCTTGTTAAATAGCTTTGCTTTTAGTCCCTATTAGTTCTAAGCGCATGCAGGAGCAAAGGAAAGAGATTCGGCTCACATTCTGTTCATGGTCTTGAAAGTGTACCAGTCATTTGTGCCAGCTGTAGATGTGTGTGATTAGGGCACAACTGACAAAAGTAGCATTTTCTAGAGATGACTGTTCACACCTGAAGAACACTTTCCTATTATTAATCATAATACAGTTTCTTTGTGGCCAGGTCAAATGCCCAGACTTGCATGCAAGCTCGGAAACCAAAGTAACATTCTAATTTACTCTTTACAGTTAGCTAACTCTACTGCTACTTGCTGAATGTATTATGCAATAATGGCACTAGCTTAGTGTTGCACTAACGCTTGGATCGATTTCATATTGAATTATTGTTGTGATTCTTCTCTTGCAGACTCTACCACAGCAAGCGCTGGGACTACAGTGGACTCAGTCACAGCTGTAAATGGAACAAGTGTTTCTGGAAACCTCACCAACAGCCAAGAGGGATCTGACCTTTCAGTGGGACATAACAACACTCTGTCCACCATGACAGCACCCATCAATTCCACTCTGCCAAGCACCCAACTGCCTGCAACCAAGCCTGCAACCAGCACAGCAGCTCCCACCACACAGCCCCAGACTCCTCCTGCTGTCACCTTGTCCCAGAGAACCACTGTTAGCCACAAGGCAACAACCACCAGCCCACCTGCTAAAACCACTCAAAGCAAGCAGAAAACATCCATGGCTACTACGACCGTTATTATAACCACCTCCCCCCTCCAGACTGTGGAGACCACCAAAGCTCAGAGCAGTACTCCAGTTCAGGCTAAAGCTCGTGCAGACACGCCCTCTGAGCTTAACGTCGGCGACGATGGTGAGTGAGCACAGAACTTATGAAAGCAGTAGTAATTTCAAGTGCACAGTTTCCTCTTTACCCAATATGTGGTCAGATGGCCATCTTCACGCTAAAATCCCCTCACGCTTTTAGACGTATGTCATTTTTCACTTACTGCCGCACCATTGGTCTGTTTCTCAGGTAGAGATTAAGTCCTGTATCTCCTTTCAGAATCCTATTCAGGCAAACTCCCTATTAATGTGCTTGATTGAAACTTGTGTTGTGAACAAATTCATTTGGACTGATTTGGATTAAGCCTAGGCTAGACTAAACTGACAGCGGCGTTTCACCCCTAACATCCCATTCATTCCAGGCTTAATCTGGGTCTAGGGAACGTGAACAGACCCAAGACAGCTGCTACTACTGATTTCTTTTAATATACTCTATACTTTTGATAATATCATAAATATAGTTCTTCAGCCAAGATATGTCTAGTTTCTAATATGCTTTTGTGGTGGGAGGAAAACTTTGCTAATTCCATTTTGCTCTGAACGTTTAAATAGTGTGTCTGTGTGGAAGTGGACATGGTTGTTTTTCAAGTGCACTCGCCCATCATTGATGCTTTAGATTTGTCGGGGCATTGGATATTTTCTTGTGTGTACTTGAGATACATGCACTGTGTGTGCACAACTGTTATTGAGTGCTCTGTTATCAAAATGCAGCTGCGCATACATGTGCATACAGTTTGCACATCTGTCCCTTTGTGTAATGGGCGACCTGTACATAGCAAGTACTTAGTAGAAACTGAATAGGGGCCATCCAGAACCCAGACTGCCGACTGTCTGTGTGTGTGTGGAGAACAAGGGTGTGATTATACCTTTGGAGATTTGAGGCCAGCCAGGGACAGGGACGACTTTACACTGACAAAACAAAAGAACAGACTGATCTTTGTGCCACTGCCTGCCCTGTGCGTCAATGAAGGGCATGTGCACACACACACACACACACACACACACACACACACACACACACACACACACACACACACATGCACATACATACATATATATAAACACAAACTCTACCCTACACTTCCCAGTATTACTGGCTGGAATAACAGCTTGGTGAGTTTGATTAGGTGGCAATAAATCTGTGAAGACATTTATTTTCTTTACTTTATCATTCCCTGAAATATAGTAAATCAGTTTGGTGTCCAAAGTTTGATTCTGTAGTTTTTCTACTGAAGCTGTGAAACAAATCCTAGATATATATATGCCATTGTTTGAAATGAATGTTTTTATTAGAATTAAACCAGATATTCTATATTGACTGAAAAATCCATACAGCATAAAGTGTTATCAGTCTCGAGATCTGATCACATTCTGGCTACTAAGATTATTATTTAACAGAACACAGGGCAAAATGAAAATACATCATCACTAGGGCTGTAACGGTACATGTGTTCGTACCGAATCGTCACGGTACATGGGTCACGGTTTGGTACATGATGTCTTTCGGAGAATACACGCTACGGCGGAGAAGACGTGATTGAAGTAATACGGAATCACAGAGGGACCAAAAAGCGCAAGTAAATCATAAACCTGGGTCGTA
>JBBPDB010118595.1:0-18305 GCA_037974465.1 Brachypetersius altus
TTGAAATATTCATTTATCGGCCATTATAAATGCCGATACCGATAGTTTGGAAAATGCCTAATATCGGTCGATAATATTGGCCTGCCGATATATCGGTCGGGCTCTAGTGTGCATCACTCTGCACTGCGTTTTCTGGCCGATTTCAGTGCAGCATCCGGGTTCTTTCAGAGTTTTAGCTCGGTTTTCAGTGTGAGTGCACAACGCCCTCATCCACGCCAACTGTTCGCATTTTAAAAGAGCTCTGAGTTCCCCTGAGTAACTGAGTAACTTGTGTATGCAGTGAAAGGTGCAATGCAGATTATTAAATATATAGAAAACATGGCCTATTCTGAAACACCTAAATGACTAGCAAATAGCTGTAGTGATTCTGAATGTACTCTGTTAATTATGGGCAATTTTCACCAGCATGTCAACATTGAAGATCAGTTTGTAGGTTGCTAAGAAGTCAGGCCAAGCACAGCTGGCTTCCAGCTGACTCACTGGATGAATCAGAGACCACTCTCTGGCCTTATTCTATAGACGGATCATTTTTTGCCTGCATGTAGGAGTGAGAGTTTTCTCTAATGTTGGAAAGCCAGCTAGCCTGGTTTTGTTGTTGTCAGTGCTGATGTTCAGCATCTCTGTTGATTTCAGTAACATTCTAAATATTTGGATAATGGTAATAGTCTGTTTTGTTTTTAGAGTTAAATAGTAAAAAGGGCATAAAGGTAACACATATATGCATTCACACACTTATGTGACAAAATACATGTAAATGTAAAAGGGACATTCAAAAAGTTTCCACACATTTTGTAAGTCTGTTGAAAAGTGATGTCCTTCATTTTTGAAATTCTTTGTCACCTTTCTTTGCGATACTATTTTCTCAGCATTTACCAACTTTTTAATGCCATCACCAATACCACGGGCGTGTAGCCACTGATTCACCACAGCTTTCACATCATCATCGCATGAAATTGTTCTTCCACTTAAAGGTTCTTTGAGCCAAAAAGGTGGAAATCATGTGGCGCTAAATAGTACTAAACTCTCAGACACGCCCAATTACTACTTATCCAGATGATCCCAACAAAAATATATAAGTGTGGAACATCCCTTGTGAATTCATTCATGGGATCCTGCTGGTGTGGGTTTTTCCAGGGGATCTGATATCGCCCCCTAGGGGACAATCTGCTCACCATAGCTTTTTAATGACCTACTGACCTGTATATAATTCAAACTGAAAGCCGTTTAGTAAGCTGTTATCAATATTTTTTCTTTTCTTCTTCCTAGCAGCACTACATTCTTTTAGATTTGTTTTGATTATAGTATGTAAATGATTCATATAAGAATGAACTAGTGGACATTAGGGATGTCACGATTATACATTTTGATGGCACAATTATCATCTGGAGAAATAATCATGTGTATTAATTTCACAATGTAGACATCACATTCTGTAGAGGTTTTTACCTTTTATTTATTGCTGTCTTTAAAAAACGACATAAAACTGTAATCAAATAATCAATGCATAATTGGACTGTAAACAAATGGGTACTGCTGTTTGAATCATAAATAATAATGTAAACAGCGATGCATCATAGTGAAAGGAAAAATAAATTCTATTTCTTTAGAATTAACTTCCATATTAGCTAATTTCCCTATGATCACTTCTTTGATGGAAATAAAGTGTATTCAGTTTTTTCTCTGCCATTGTTTAATGCGGTCAAGTGAGACGTTATTTGCTAATTGTACTGTCTGTGTGTCTCTAACACATGTGCACTGCTGGTGAAATGTTTTCGTTCCGGGCGAGTCCCGCCAATCTGTAGATAGCAGAGTCATAATCTACATTTTTAGGAGCACCAACAGAAACACTGTGCTGAAGAGCCGTTACGATCAATTGTCATTTTAAATCATAGTTAATCATGAAAGCGGTTAATCGTGACATCCCTTGTGGACGTTTATCTTATCTTATTTGTTTCATCCAGGCATCTGTGACCAAACTGGAGAACTGCTCAGCCACATTAGCCTTTTCACATCATTCAAATTAATATGAATAAATCTGACATTAACACATGGTAATTTTATGCAAATTACAGACTTGATCTTTGGCCTCAGCCTGAATGCCTCTTGTTTCTTGGGGAGAAGGTTTCTTGAATGGCCTTAAACTTGTTTCTCAGCCAAAAGCTCTTCACCAGGGATTAATTCATTATATTTAGGCAAGGGTACCCAACTCGATCCGTTAAAGCTGCTATTTTAGCGCAGCACCAACTGATTACACTAATGAGCCTGATTCATTAATGAAGAAAGGGCTCTAATTAGTGAAATGAAGTGTTCTGGTGTGTGACTGGAACAAATAGACGTAAATATCATAGTTCTTGTGGTCTCTCTTGAGCCAGGCATCTACAATTCACTTTCAGCTGTTCAGTATATGTGTATTAAAAAGCTATTGGAGTTATTCAAACCCAAATCATTCCGATACGGAGTCCTGACTTGCCTTGATATTTAAATGTGATGAATTACATCCTCAGAGGAGAAAACCTGTAAGCAATGTGTGATTCATTCGCTTCTCTGTAGGTTATCATCTAACGTTGTCATGGTTAATATTTCTGGGTGTTTTTAAAAGAGTAGAACGCAAAGTCTTTTTGGACTGTTAAAGTCCTGTTAAAACAACTTGTAGCCAGTCAGAAATTTTAGGTGCAGGAAAATCAATAGAATCGTGTGAATCTTTCCTTGCCTCCGTACATGTTGGCTTGACTAATGGTGTTTTGGCCTGGCAAATTGATTTCAGCTCCAAGATGCGAGTCTACACGTTCTGAGGTTTGTGAAAATATTTCCTGAGCACTTTTTTTGTAAACGTTTTGTAAACCTGTGAGTGCTTAAGAGGGTTGTAAACAGAGCCCCAAAGGATATCAGGGCTGCACAATACATCATGTGTTAATCATTATTTTGATACTGGCCCTTACAGTGCTGATCTCTCAGAAAGCTACAATACACAAGTCTCTAACCAATCTGAATGCTTTTTACTGTGAGCCTCCTGACCAATCACAGTTCCCGAATGAATTACTGGTTGTTTTAATCCCCAGCGGATTCATGCAATTGTTTGGTCAAATGATGCGGTAATAATGACCTTGATCACACCATCATCACCAGCTTTATTTCACGCCTTCCAGATCACACTCGCCTCTCAAAGCTTGTTACGAGCTCACACTGACTGACTCTGTTTTGATTAACTTACACTTACTTTTGATGAATGAATTTAATCGATTAATAAAAGGTTTAGACAGCCCCATTTCTAAAGTGTACATATCTCAGTGGGCAGCACATGTTTTTACTTATTAATGTAATTCATTTGCTTGCAAATCTTATGCTTGTTTTAACCAAATAAAGCCTGAAGGAGAAGAGTGCCTGTTAGAATCCTAGTGAAAACCACATATGGAGACACACGTGAAAATTAATTTTACCTGTAGTCCGCAAAGGTCTTTTCGAAGGTCTTTTTGCAAATTACCCACAAGGAAAGGAAAATATTATATACACAATGGAAAACCTCTAGACAAAGAACAAGACAAAGAACAAGCTACCTTGTGTGAAGTGAAAATAATGATTTTTTGAATGGTTTACCCAATTTAGATATGCTGTGCAATTGAGGGATTAAAAGCAGTCAAGCTTGCATGGGCTGGAGGTTTGTTTTTCTGAGGACCAAAGCCCTGTGTGAGAAGGCAGCAGCTGCTACAGAAGTTCAAATTCTAGTCTGTTTGATCCTGATGAAAGGAAAAGTTAAATTGGCAAGCTCTGTCTTTTGTCCCCTTCCAGTTGGGTTGAACTTTTATTTTGTGATAAGCCACATAGAGCTTAGTATAGTTGTGTATTTGCTCTCAGCATTTTGTTTGTTTGTTTGGTTATCTTTATGCATTTAAACAATTGTTTGTTTTGTCACATGTTTGGATAATTAAAAGAACACCGCTGTTGTGACTTGGTGTGTTTTGCTTTCTTAGCAACATGCCTTTACCACTATGACAACTAGTGGTGCAACGGATCACTGTTGATCCGAGATTCGAACCGATCCCTCTCCACGGTTCGGCACGCATGTGTTTCGAAGATCCGAAAGAAAAATAAAAGCTCCGCTGAATGGTGCGCGTAGTGAGTCTGTCAAGCAATAGTCATGACCAGCGGTAGCGGAGGTGGAGGAGTGGAAGAGCTCGAGAACCCTCCAGCATGATTTAAATCACATGTGTGGGAGCATTTTGGCTTCCGTTAAATATAGTGATGGGAAAAGGGTTGTGGAGAAGGGGCCGTTCACGTATCACGTCTTTTGCACACGCAAGTCCATTATTAAAAATATAGACGCGCAGCAGCTGCGCTCATAATGGTAGCGACGCACGTTTTTTCAGGCGCGTCCGCGCCGCGTCGAGTTGAAAGCCGTGTAGCAGAGTTACAGCAAGGGGTTTTCGTTGGAGGAAATAGAGAGCGGCTGATGGTTGCTTAGCAACGACAGACGCTTCCGGAGCTCAAGCACCTGAGCGCTTTTGGAAAGAAGGAGAAAGCGACGCGCCTGGTGTTTTCCACGCGTTTTTAGGCATCTTCGTCTTTTTTAAAAAATAAATAAATAAATAAGCTCACGTCTGCTTTGCTTTCTTTCTTTCTTTGATTATGTGGACAGTTTTATTTTATTCTCCATGTTCAAAGTAAGAAGCAATAATACCTTTGTTTTTGATTGTGTCCACATTAAAGGAAATAATTATGCCCTATATTGTCATTATATAATTGCGTGGAATTTTTTTAATGGGCAAAAATACTTAAATAAATTTTAATAAAGTTTAATTTGTCTCGTCTTTTTTTTGCTGATCCAAAAACTGATCCGATCTGTGACTTAAAACCATGATCCGATCCGAACCGTGATTTTTTTGATCCATTGCACCACTAATATATATATATACACACACACACACACACATATATTTTTTAAACGGTCAGATGCAGCCTAATGAACAGAAGTTTGATGAATAGGATCTGAAACCTGCATTCATTTCCTGAGTTACTCACAAGGACTCTGGATTTATGCAAAGCCATTTCCTGACGCTGTCAAAATTCACTGAGGATCAGTGTCAAAGTGTCTCGTGGTGCACTCTCACATTTGAATGACAATAAAAATGAATCTGTACACAACTGAGTGTGTTTACGGATCAAGCCGAGATGTCTGAATCTAAAGAGGGGGTTTAGCTCGTTCTCTCTTTTCTGCTCAAAAAGTTTTAGAACTTTAGAATACTTGACAAACGAATTCAACTCTAGAGGGTGCTGTCCTAGTTCACGAGTTGCTGCGCTGCCAGATCGGAAGAGAAGCAGAGACGGAGGGGAGAAGTGGAAAGATTGAGTTATGGCCCCCTGCAGTCTTACTGACAGTGACTCACACACACACACACACACACACACACACACACTGAGCAAAACCATACATCTTCTTCGTTCTTTGCAATACTCCGAAACAATTTAAAAAGTGATTCCCTACTGGCCCCAGGCTCTGAAAGGCATCAGGGTTTGACTCAGCTCTGTTACTGAAGACAGTCTTTAAGACTACCCTATGCACACACACTTACTCACAAACACTCCCACACTCACAACTCTGCACTGACATTCTGTACACTCTGATTTGATCTTGTGCTCAGCAGTCTTTTCTTTCTGTCTCTCTTTCTCGCTCTGTCTTATTCAGCCAGTTAAAAGCATAGACATCATACTGGTCCCCCTACACTATCTGTAGAGTGTGAAAGACAACAGTTATATTTTCACAATTGTGTTCAGCCTGAGGATCGCTCATGATGCCCACTCACCCAGAAGAGAAAGTTGAAAACGAACAGGAGGTACTTCAGACACACCGTCATCCAGTCATCCTGCTCGTCCTTATACATGCTCCCCATCTTTCCTGCTGAACCTGAGAGAGGAACAGAGACACACAAATCTGGTTGGTTGGATGAATAGATGAATGGCTGGATGGATGGATGGTTGATTGGTTGGATGGATGGATGGATGGATGGATGGATGGACGGATGGACACAGAAAGAAACAAAAAGGAGAACAGAAAACTAAATTTCTTTATTTCTTTACAATTCAATAGATGAGATGCAGACAGTATGCAATGTGATTAACTAGAGAAACTCCCTCAGATTTCTTTAAAGCACTGGTGTAAGCTTTAGTCACAATGTCTATAATGTAATCTTGATAATGGCAATGGCAAAAATCTGTCTTCTTCTCTTTTGCTTGTGAACGCCCTGCCTGGGCCTCTCTGCTGTGAGCAAAATTCTGAAAGTACATTTAAGGTCAAACGCTTATCGCAAAACATTTACAAAACTATTTCTCATATGTCTTTCTCATATGTCTTTGAAGTGATTTCTTTATTCATTAAATCCTTCTGCTATCTGGTTCCTGCTGCTACTACTGTAAACAATAGTTCACATCTGACTGCTCTGATTTACAATTCAAATAGGAATAAATAATACATTTTTCATCCTAACCTCTATCTGTAGCATCTGTAACATTCGATCTGTTTGCATGGACAATCATTTCAACAGGTTTCCAATGAAGAAAAAAGAAAAGAGAAGCGGTTGCTGAGATTCTTCCACACACTTTCTTGCTAAATACATGCAGTGCACTTGCTCAACTGCTCAAAAAACATATCCCAAGACATCTATTGTAAAATTGCAAGCGTTACTGCTTTGAAAAAAACACATATTTTAAACATTTAGTCACAGAATTTGGCAGCTACCCCTTGGCCTCCATTGTAAGAGAGACGAAATATTTTCTTTTCTTTTCTAATTATAACTGACATCACATTTATTGTGTGTGGGAACTGACAGTGTTCTACAGATGTGCCAGACTCACACTGGGTTGTAAAAAAATAATCCTTAATAACAGTTTTTGCAGTGTATTTACCAGAAAGAAAGCGAGAAATAGAAGTTAGTGGGGGGGACAAGAGGACGTCTAAAGGTTTTTATTGGAGAGACAGCAGTCAAATGCTGTTCTTGTCTGTGACACTTTAATTAGCAGCTGTGGTCCATGCACTGCATCTGCCTGGGAGTGACACGGACTATCTGAGTGCTTAGTGTGGAAGCAATGTGTGTCAAAACAACAGCCAAACAATGGCTCGCAAATAAGGGTGTTTGGGGAGGCAGTCAAAAATACACACTGGAATACGCACACACCCACACGCACAAAGAAATAAACAAACCCACAGAGCTGGTTTCAAATTTGAGGACAAGCAGATGGCTGCAGGTCATTACGGTGCTGACTGATGTCTCTGATGGCTTTAAATAAAGTATTATACCCCCAACAACACGGTTCATGCTGGGGCACACGGGAGGCACATTCATATTCTCCAGATATAATCATGTTTACATGTTCCGCTCCGAGTGAACGGATGATCCATCGGCTTGCTGCTTGTTATTGAACAGTGGAGAAAGCTATTCCTGCATCTCTGGGGTAATCAGACAGAGTGCCCCCGCAAGACATCTCCCTCTCCATCCAAATAGTAAGCATAGATTATCTGACCTGATATAAAAATGTCTTTTTGCAGTCAAAGGGTTGGACATTCTATGTTATTAATGCTCTTGACATGAAAAGAAAATATAGAATTACATAAAAAGAAAAACAGCAATAACCTGTTCTAACAAAACAAAGCAAGAAACATCTGGGAACATTTTTAGAAATGAATCGATAAAGGATTTATAACAATATCAATACTGGTGTATTGCATGTATAAATCTGACCAACTGCTAATAATAAATATTTATATTACATATTTATTACATATTATTTACATATTACATATATTCATAACTATGTATAATACATATTTATCTAAATGTAAACATTGTGGTTACCAGCACCTGGATGAACTATAACATGTATTTCTTTATGGTCCAAATACAGCAACCTAAGCGTTCTGCTCTTTTAGAGTATAACTGTAACTGAATAACTGAATTGAAATTCTGGTTGTAAAAACATCTGGAAGTTACCCATAATTATTCGCAAGTAATCACCTACGGACAAAGATGAGGGTTCAATAATGGGTGGGAAATATGGGAAATATATTAATTAGGGATGCTCCGATCAGAAATTTTTGACACTGATACCAAGTACTGATTTTTTGTCATGGTGATCGCCCGATTCTGATGCTTCAAATTTGTGACAGAGGCTGTGGGTCAATGCATATAAATTCCATTATTTTCACGGTTATATCCTTCGCTTTCCTGCTGTCTGGTGTGTACAGTTCGTGTTTTTTCAGAATGTCTGTAATGGACGGCTGAGTGAGAGTCGCATTATTAGTTAACGTTGCCTTTTTTGCAGTTGCCAGTTTTTCGTATTCGCCATACGACTCGCGGTGGCTCGTTCTTAAGTGCTGAATGAGGTTTGTTGTATTAAATGTTTTGGACAATGCGCTTCCACGTGAGATTTCTTTGGAACATTAACAGCAAATAGCGAATTTTTCATTGTTTCTCGAAACGAAACGTCGTAGTAATTCCACACCGGCGAAGACACGACTGCGGCGCCTAAACATTTACGTCCCCACTCGTCGTGTACGCCCTCACGGATTGACGTCATCAGTTGTGATTGGTTCCTAAGATCGGCCAAGTTTAACGAGTACCGCTTGAGTCATAAAATGTGATTATCGGCCGAAACCGATCTTTGGACGATCGATCGGAGCATCACTAATATTAATAATGATACTTCAAAACATTTTCACTAAATATGACAGAAATATTGTTTCTTCTGACACCTGATATGAACAGACTAAAAGAAACATTAGTGTTGGTTTATATCATATTGTAACACTGTATAGTTTTAATAGGTTATGCTGATTCTACGTTCTTCTATTGTTCTGTCCACTTTGATGTTGTAAAAATGCTAATTTCCCACCTGTGGGATTAATCTTAAGTTATCTTAATGCCATATATTAAAGAATTCTGTCGAAGACTATAAAATATTGTATGTCCAAGACTTATTAAGGCACAGGGACATGATCTGAATGCATGGCCATGAATTAGTAAAGAGAACGGTGTTAAGTCTTGGCCACAATTTGGTCCAGCTTGGGAACGACTTAAATATCTTGTTCTCATGACTTACTTAACCTTGGCCATGACTTAATTATCCAGTTCCCAAGAATAAGAAGTGGCTAGAGGGTTGCTTTTGTATGGTGACTATGAAGCAGGGATGTCACCAACATGGCCCTGGACATTAAAAAATGTTTTGTATTGAACATTAGACACACTCTGCTGCACTAATTCATATACAAATGATGCTTTCTCTGTAAAGAAGCATGCATTAACAGGTGTTAAATAAAAAGGAGAACAGAAAACAAGATCCTGATATAATGATGTGCTCATATGAAACATACTGTGGTGTAATGTGAGGCTATTCACGTCAACAATAAATATTGTCAAATTTGCATGAAATTGTTTTATATTGTGTCCATATATTTTAAATGCTGAGACAAAAGTTGGAAGAGTAGGCCTACACAAATTTCCAATATCATTGCATTCACTCTTTAACAGCTTCCTGCTTCTTTGCAGGTGGATTTGTACTGCATTAATATACTTACAATAAAAATATTAGATAAAATATATAAATATTTTATTATAATAGGCATCTGGCATATTACATCGGCATCGGGCATAAGACCACATCGGCCTCGGGCACAAGACATCGGGCCTCAACATACAGTTTTCACCTCTTATAAAGCCAGCACTTCCATTTTCTGCCTGAAGCTACAAAGGGTTTGTAGATAAATCACAGGCAAGTTGAACATTCACTCTTTAACTTACAATGAAACCAGATACACCCTTTAAACTGCAATGCTCAAAGCATGATTAGAACTTTGAGAAAGTTTATTAATATAGACTTCATTCAGTAAGAGGCCAAGGCTGGATGAGAGTCAAGATTTGATCATGTGAAACTTGGGTCAGCAGTGTTCTAAACTTTGTAGATCACTTTCAAGGTTTTATTGTAAGTTTTCAATAAAGTGTAAGTTTCAGTTCTCTATAACAACTTGGGGTGTGTTGTTTCACGCAGAAAGTGGAAAAGGACTCATTGTTGTGGTCAGATGTTACTGACGATCGTGATATTTATATAATATTTATATTGTAACCGCTGAACTGAGAACAAGACACAGGGAGAGAGAGACAGAGAGGGACAGAGACACAGAGAGGCGGACAGAGAGGAAGAAACAGAGACACCAAGAGACAGAAAGACCAACCAGAGTGACACGAAGAGAGAGAGAGAGAGAGAGAGAGAGAGAGAGAGAGAGAGAGAGAGAGAGAGAGAGAACAGCCACACATAGTGAATGAGGCTGGCCACAAACAAACAGCGTATTTTCAGCGTGTCTTTCTGAAAAACGTGTCAAAGGCAAAATAAAGAAAGAAAGGCCACCGTTAGAGAAAGGTTCCCATTCTTATTCCTGTCGGGTAAGAAATGAGACGGATCTGAGACACAGAGGTGCTGTTCCGTGCTGGAGCAAGAGGAGGGGCTGAGGGTGGAAGAGCAGTTGGATATTCTGGATAACACAGGCCTCTGCTTTAGCAAACCGTGTTCTGTAGTGACTATGAGAAGAGAAATGGGATGAATGAGGGGATGTGGTTTAATAAGCCACACAGACTGTTTCTGACACGTCCATGTGATGGAAAACAGCCGTGACCACCAGCACCACTAGCAGCTGAAGCCTCCTGACCACAACGCGTTTACATGCAAGCACTTCCCCTCTCACTTACACTTCCAGACAGATGCTGTTTTATCATCAAACCGGTCTGCTAAAACTTTTCTCCTCCCTGAATAACACACGCATCAGTGAAGACTGGAACCTTCTTTTCTCGCGGCACCTGCTCGAAGCCTTTCAAGAAGAAAGTACTCGCCAAGTATCGCTCCCACCATCCCCAACTTCACTTCACCCTGAGGATCAACCAAAACAGACGCTGAAACTCACCCAGAAGCACCTCGTCCTTAGGGACTAACACGTCGCTCCCTGTCCGCTGTGTTTGTGTCTGAGAGTGTGTGTGTGTGTGTAAGAGAGAGTCTTGCTTGTTGCTCCAGCAGGGTCACTGCGGCTGGAGAGGAGGAAGAAGGGGAGGAGGGGGAGGTGCAGCCTGCTCCTCCCACTGCCACTGCTTTATATGTTTATAAATATGGACAAAAGTATTGGGACGCCTGACCATTAACAGGGACTGTAATGACACTACATTCAAATACATATATTTTCATATGGAGTTGGTCCCCTTTTCAGCTATAATAGCTTCCAGTCTTGTTAGAAGGCTTTCCACAAGTTTCTGTGGGAATTTGTGCTCATTCATTCTGTGTAGAGTATTGATGAGGTCAGACACTGATGTTGGATGAGAAGGCCTGGCCGCTATAAAGTCATCTCTACCCTTCATGAAAAGGATATATTAATATAAATAAAAGTCTTTTTTTCCCAAGAATGTCAACCATGTTTTCAACCACAAACTTGGAATGCTCCAAGAACATTCTTCAATGGGTTTTTCACACAGTGCCATGAAAGAACTACTTATGGTTTCCTAAAGAACCACATCTTATGCTAAATGTAAACATTCTTTCAGGGTTTTTCCAAGAATCTTACATTATGTGGAAGTTCTTAAAGTTTTCAAAAGGCTTTTTAAAAGAATCATACATGAGAAGGTTCTTTAAGAGACATTTTTTGTGACATCAAAATTCCTTCTGACATGTGTTTATGAGACTGACAAAGCTGTACATGGGCACACAAACACTTACACAAAGCTTTAGTACACTATATGGACAAACGTATTGGGACCCCTGACCATAACACCAACACATACTTTAATGACACTGCATTGAAATACATGGACTTTAATATGGAGTTGGTCCCCTCTTTTAAGTTTCAACAGACTCCACTCTTCTTGAAAGGCTTTCCACAAGATTTTGGAGTTTCTGTAGGAGTTTGTGCCCATTCTGTAGAGCATTTATGAGTTCAGACACTGATGTATGAGAAGGCCTGGCTCACAATCTCTGTTCCAGCATCCCAAAGGTGCTGGATGGGGTTGAGGTCAGGGTTCTGTGGGGACCAGTCCTGTTCTTCCATACTGAAGCTCGCTTTGTTCACTGGGACACAGTAATGCTGGAATAAAAGAGGTTCTTCTCCAAACTGTGTCCACAAAGTTGGAAGCATGGTGTTGATCAGAATGTCTTGGTCTGCTGAGCTTCACTGGAAGTAAGGGAACTTGTCCAAACCCTTAAAATTGTCCCAGTACTGTCCATATAGTATATATATATATACATCTTTAGTATTTTCCTAAACCCTTTTGAATGATAACACTCAGCGCTGGGTAGGGCAGTTCTATTGTTAACATAATATAATACACAATAAAGACTCACAAAGTAGTAGTACAGTAAAAACAACCTGTGTGAGGATAAAAAATAGCAGGTTGAAAATGAACTTAAGTAAGTCACTCATAGAAGTGCAGAGAAACGCCTTAGTACATCCAGCATCCAGCATGTATACAGAGCTGGTCAAAGACCTGAAACATGTAAAAAACAATAAGGATAATTAATTTTATACATTACTGCTAAAGTTCAAAATATTCAATATTTCTTCTTCAAATTTGTTGTTATACAAAAATATCAAAATCTTTGTGTGTGAGGTTTGACTGTGAAAAAGTGACTGATGTTTGTGAGCTGGTGAGGAGAACTCAGGTTCGGTTTTAGAGCCTCCAGCCATTGCTTGGATTTGTGAGATCTCTTCAGCAGCTCCAGATTTAATCTAATGATGTTATTTGTATTTATTTTAATTTTATTTAATAATGTTAGTGTAAAAAAGCACTCAATGCTCATCCAAGCAGTTTAAAATATTATTTTGCATAGCACTGTGTGTGTGTACCTCCCAAACACCACCTGCAACACCACCAGGTTAGAGTACTGTAAACCTGACAGTGCTGCCAGTAGCTGCTGAATTTGCGATGCATTATCACAAAAATCTGTTTTCCTAGGGCAGCAAAATATCACACACACGCTCACGCACACACACACACACACACACACACACACACACACGCACACAGTTTGCTGACTTACAAACAAATGAACAGACTCTAGTTTATTAGGTAGTTTCATTTTCATGTAGAGAGACAGAATATCAACCAAAAATCAAGAATAAATATGTTACATAAAAGTTATACACTGATTTGCATGTCATTGAGTGAAATCAGTATTTGATCCCCAGCCAGACTTCTGGCTCCCACTGAATGGCTGTGGCTCTTCTTTTAATCTTGCCTCACCTTTCTCTAATCGTGAGAAAGGTGAAGGATCAGCGCAGAACTACACAAGAGGAGCTTGGTAATGATCTGAAGGCAGTTAAGATCACAGTCACAAAGAGCACCATTGGTAACACACTACATCGTGATGGATTGAAATCTTGCAGTACCCACAAGGGCCCCCTGCTCAAGAAGGCACATGTACAGCCAATCTTAAGTTTGCCAGTGAACAGCTAAATGATTCCGAAAAGGCTTGGGAGAAAGTGCTGTGGTCAGATGAGTCAGAAATCAAGCTCTTTGGCATCAACTCGACCCGCCATGTTAGGAGGAAGAGAAATGCTGAGTATGACCTGAAGAACACCATCCCCACAGTCAAGCATTAAGGTGGAAACATTAGGCTACAGGGTACAGGATGACTTCACCGCATTGAGGGGCCAATTGGTGGGGCCATGTACTGTAAAATCTTGGACGAGGGCCTCCTTCCCTCAGCCAGAACACTGAAGATGGGCTGTGGATGGTTTTCCAGCATGACAATGACTCAAAACAAACTGCCATGGTAGCAAAGGAGCGGCTTAAGAAGATGCACATTAAGGTCATGGAGTGGACCAGACGGTCTCCAGACCTCAGTCCTATAGAATATCTGTGGAGGAGCTGAAGCTTTCAGTTGCCAAGCAGCAGCTGAGAAACTTAAAGGATTTCGAGAGTTTCTATAAAGAGGAGTGGGCCAGAATCCCTCCTGAGATGTGTGCAAACCTGGTGACTACAAGAAACGCCACTGCTGTGCTTGCCAACAAGGGTTTCTCCACCCAGCAGAAAGTCATGTTTTGCTTCAGTATCAATTTAGAACATTTATCTAAGATGTTTTTTTTTTCTTTTGGTTCTTTCTCCATTAAAATGAAACTACCTCATGAATTTGAAACTGTTCATTTGTGTGTAAGTCAGCAAACTTACAAATTCAGCAGGGGATCAAATAATAATTTCTTCCACATACGCACACGCACACATTTGTTTATATATATTTACATAGTTACCAGAATACATGTAACTGAAACATAAATAGTCACTGTCTACCTCTTAAAAAAAACAATTTGCTAGGAAATAATAATAAAATAATACTTTTTGTTTGATTATTTTACTAGCATTTTAATCAACACTCTTTATTCTTTATTAAAGAGTTCAGATTTCATATGTGAAGATAAATTGCCATATGCTGAACAGTTTGGTGGAGTTTTCAGGATGTCACAAAAAGAATGGATTTAAAAAGAGCAGCATAATTATCATACATGGACCGGTAAGAGAACAACATGTTTTAAAATCTTATCAAAACAAGAACATTTTTGGTTTTTCTATTGTATATTTCCAATATAATATTTAGAAATGTATTTATTTTTATTTGTAAAAATTCATTCTAATATTTTGGTGCAACAACTGGACTGCTTTAATTTTTTTTTAATCAAATATTTTTTTTGGAGAGAACAAAAGGTGATAAACAAACAGCTTTCATCATACATTCCAGACAGCACCACTCTCCATTATATTGGAAAATTAACAATTAATAATAATAGATAAGAAAAACCTGTACTACCCACATACCCTGCGGATCACTCTTTAAAAATAATACATATTAATAAAGAGAAATACAATAATATCAGTCAGACTGCACTACTGATTTAACCAAGCCTGAAGTGTCTCAGAGACTGGACTGCTTTTATGTTGCTTACTGCTCACTGTTGAGCTTTAGATTTTTTATTTTAGGCCAAAAGAATCTCAGAATAAAAGACCACAGCACATGTCAAACTGCAGTTCTCGTGCTGATAAATGCTGCATGTACTAAGTTCTACTGGAAGTCTGTAGGGAATTTTAGGACATGAAAGTTTTTACACTTACTCAAGCTGATTTTTTTTGCAGCTCTTTGAATCATTGTTTCATTGGAATAACATGATGACTGTTACTGACTAATAAAGCTAACGCCGTTTATTCTGTGGTTTTATCCTTGAACTCCAGCATTCTGAAGGAGACAGGCTGTCTCTGTGTACATAATCAATTTACAGCACGTATGCAGATGTGTGAGGTGACATTATCAGGTCTCCCTGTTTGTTGGCCCGAGTTCTACCTGAATCACACACCCTGATCAAGTGGTGGTGAAGTTAGAGGGGGATCTGTGATAAAATGTCCTTTTCATTATGCAAAGAACAGCTTCTGCTGATGAAGTGGTGGGGCATGTTTGACCCTCATGGCTGAGGTTAATTTGGAATTTTTAAAAGCGAGCCGGAGCTCTGCTGATTAGACAAGCCTGTTCTGCTCTTTATTTATGCCTGTCAATAGAAGGAGAAGGCTTTTATTATAAGAAAGCCGAATACACACAGAGCACGTAGCGTCCCGCCGCACACTTCCTTAGGGTGAGGCTGATTGAAGTGGAGCCTCTGAGGTGACTCTGGTCAGCAGGAGCAGTCAAAGCCTACATCAGTTCCCCCTGAGGGCTCAGCATGACTCCGACAAAGACAAGGCCAGGCCCTGATGTGGGCCTGAAACTAAAATAAATTACAATGACAAATGGTATTAACAATTCAAGGCACTCACAAACTGCTATTATGGACTGGATGTGCTGTAGTGTATCATAGAAAGAGATGTGCTTCTAATAATGATCATGCTGGGCCATACATTGCCAGTACTGACATACCATGATATTGATTTTCAGTTTTAGTGATATTAATGGATAGCTAGAATTACATCCATGCTAACATTCTGTTCCTTAAAATAATTATCATTAGGTAGATAGTTTTTTTCCCCCACAAAGTACTGACATTTTTCAGCTCCAGAGAACTGGAACCAGCTCAATATTAGTATCAATCAGCTGCAGACAGAAGGCACACCACTGTTCCAATGCAACACCTTTTTAAAGGCTGGCCACTGTTAGTAGAACCTGTTGATAATGCATTATTTGGCCTTTTGTGCATACAAAGAATGAAGCATGTACAGTGTGTACAACTGTTCTCACTTCTTATTGGTATAATACTGTATCATGCCTGTCAAACTCTTAGGTGTACTGAGAGGATTTAAGGAATAGTAAATTCAAGGACCAGGAACAAAACAGCCTTTGTCAGTTTGTAATATTACACACTGATTATTTCATGTTGTATATCATATTAAATATTGTGATATTTAAATGTATTGCCACAGTCCACCCATCTAGCATTCTAGCCATGAGACTCTGGGTTGATCCTCCTCCTCACAAACACAAACACAGCTGTATCCACTCGATCTGCTTCCCTGTAACCCAATAAAGTCAAAAGTCCATTAGGAGGTGATGCACTGCCATGGGCAGTGAACACAAACAACAGTCACCTGCCTTCTCTGAGCCCGAAATGGCATTAGGGCAGAGGACGTTGTCTGTCATTTCCAAACCAGCGGAGAGATGCTACTGAAACAGTCCTAATGGCTGTTAATGTGAGAGATGTCATCACTAATAGACATTCGTCCTCTGATAAGATGCTTAATAGAGTTTGCGACACTGTCTGAAAAGACATATTAACTGAAGCACGTTACGTTCCGCGCAGAGCTGATTGCTTTTCACAGGGAGGAACCAACACTAGAATAGACAGATCAGGATCCGGAAATGTGTTCTATACCAGAATATATTCCAGCACCACCAGCTGGGGTCTCCAATTTGAAAATCATTTGCAAACCACAGTGGAACAAAAATTGAAAGTCATCCAGCGTGGGACGTGACTTGATAGTAAATAAACAAGGAACACAAAGGAGGGAAAATCAACCAATTAACTGGAACAAATAAACAGAAAAAGGGGTTACAGTGTAGATCTCGCAGGATAAACCAAGCCAGGATAATGTAGATATATATTTATATTTTTTTTTTGGCGTCCCTCATTGTGATTCTGCTCGAATTCTGTTCGGCCGTCCCTGTCTGCTCCTTGTCAAGTTTATCACTCTGGTCTTTGGTGCCCTGGCCTAAAGTTCTTTAAATGCCGATCCCAAGGAGGGGATGGGGGTAGTTTGTGTTCTGAGGGAATGGCCCATTAGACACAGTCAAAAGGGCCAGGGTGAGGACAAAACAAATTTACTGATTCAGGCAAACACACACACTCACACACACACACACACACACACACATACCAGTGGTTTTACACCACTAGCCCCAGGCTATGGGTCACTGCCAGTGAAGCGACGGCTCCTTACAAAAGCCTCTTAGCCAAATCACTGATGACTTCAGTCAGCAGAGAATGGCACCTCCAGTCTGCTCTTTCAAACGCAAGTTAAGAATGTACATAACTAACCTTGACCAGTTATTGAAGCAGAGTTAGTCTTTCAAGGCTAGTGCAGTAATTGTTGCAGTTCTACAGGAAACTCAGTACTTGAGAAGTTTTGCGACCTGATACTTTCTTTACTCCTACTCAAGTTGTGTTATTGCTAGACTACCTTTGCTAGGCTGCTTAAGTCATTCCTTCATTGAGCGAACACGACTTCACTTTAAAACATAGCTTCAGGCCACTCTTCCCACCTCTGGCAAAAATACAGCACTGAATGATCAAATTTAGAGAATGACGCCCACATCCCCTCATGGGTTACACACAGACACCAACCAACTGAATAGAATTTAGCCTTGAACATTTTACAAAAGTGTGTGTGCTTGTCAGCCTGTCACTCGTGTTGCTGTGTGTGAACGTGTTACTCTACGCGTGGTGTTACACAGTGTGTGTGGGCAGCAGTCCTTCAGTGTAGTGCTTGGGCAGCACAGACAGTGGAAATCCTCTCAGCAGGACACATCTGAGCTGCTTTGAGGCTTAAACCCAAAACAAAAATGACTGCTTTTTCAGTACATGTATCATAGGCTTTAATCACAGGAATCCATCAATGAGTTCTTAAGATACTGGCTTATTTAGTTAACATTAAGACATATTATTTGGTACTATGCTTGAAACTGAGATGTTAAGTAATTAGCCTACACATGTAGGTCTACTCATGTAACGTATGTAGTTAGCCTAGTGGTTAGGATGTTCTAGCCTAGTGGTTAGGATGTTCTAGCCTAGTGGTTAGGATGTTCTAGCCTAGTGG
>JBBPDB010118602.1:0-18304 GCA_037974465.1 Brachypetersius altus
TCTCTCTCTCTGTCTGTCTCTCTGTCTCTCTCTCTCTCTCTGTCTGTCTCTCTCTCTCTGTCTGTTTCTCTGTCTCTCTGTCTCTCTCTCTCTATCTCTCTCTCTTACTCACACACTTGCGCTCTTTGTCTCTCTTTTTCTCTCTGTCTCTCTTCTTCTTTCTCACTTGTGCTCTCTCTCTCTCTCTGTCTTAGTTTATATCTCCTTTCTCCCGTGGTTCCCTAGTCGTTGATGTTTCCATGCCCTAAAAGTACTGTGCCAAGCTAAACTGTCAGGTTTATACACACTGAACACACAGGTGGACTCAACCACGCTAATGCTCTCTTTCTGTCTTGTTCTCTCTCCTGCTGTGGCTCTCGGCAGAAAGCCGCAGTTATGGTGGTGTGGCACCCAAAGCGCTGTTCTAAGGCTCATAATAGTAATCACTTAATAATCAGCTCCTCTTCGCTCTTCTGAATTACTGAGAATTCATGAAGTCATCTCAGTTTCAAAAGCAAGGTTCATGTTGTCTGCACTATATTTTTGCATCCTCAGCTGGCTTTAGCTGTTAACTTTGCCCTCACATTGACTGCCTATATGTACTGATTTCCTGGATCACCCTGCCACACTGCTGCTTAAACCAAAAACAAGAGCTAGAGACTCAGCCGAGCATATACTGAAACTTAAATACTGAAGTTCCACCTTAAATACTACTGCAACACCAGCTTAAATAGTGATGTTCACCTCCTCTTCAGTCCAAAAACACTGAATGGAACACCCGCATGGTGAAAATGGATTCATTTGTAGTCCGTTCTGCTGGTCAGTGTTTTTCTATAGAGATATGAAAATGCTGTGTGAGAACACCAGTGACAGCAATGGGGGCACCTTAAAGCAGCAACTCACTTAGCAGAAGGACAATTTGGCTGTCTTTGGAAAGATTATTCTGCTTTTCAAGCTACACAAACACGTTTTGCACCCCAACTCTTCCTGCAGTGTGTTCCAGGCACACCTGAGCTGAATCTGGCAGTGCTACCCTCCCCATAACTCCAGCCTCAGTCCCGCAGGACAAATTAGCGTATAGATTGGTCAGTTCAGACGATAAATACTGGCACGTGGAAAAGCCCTCTGTTCAGACTGCAGATTGTTCCAATTTTGTCATTACAACCAAATGGAGAGCAAAATTTGGCCCACCCAGCCGCCCCTTACCTCCATCCCAAACCTAGAGACACCCGTCACCAACTCCATTCAGGTCGCTGAAGAGGGGCTTGTCCTTTTCCAGCTGCTATCAGATTGTGAATGTGGCAGAAAGGAAACGTTTAGCCATAAATCACTTTGTTAGAGCTGCACCCAACATGGAGGGTTGCTGCCCAAGCGCTCCTTTCTGATCAGAATGGTGATTCTCATGGATTATTTCAGACCTAACGTGGTCCCGGGACCCCACAGTGGCACGATAAAAAAAAAAGGCCCAGTCTACAGCTCTCTGTTACAGTGGCGGCTTACCTACATCCAACCTATTCATCATGCACTCAGGCTGGATATGTTCCTTGGAGATGGATCGGCCTCTCCCTCTCCCGCACGCACGCATTAGCTGTTTTTGCTTGGCTAGTACAAATATACAGAGAAAGAGGTCGCTGTGGCGAACACTAATAGCTTGTGTCACTCCCCTCATAAAGAGGCATTTCTTCAATTCGTCTGGAACTGTTATTCCGCAGCGATGGGCACTTGTGAAAATGTTATGGTAATGTAGGAGTGTATTAGGTGTCGGGGCGGAATACTGGCTGAGATGGGGGAGGGTCTCTCTGCCGCCTCACCGAGACAAACGTGAACTAAAATGTGATCGGAATTAAAAAGGGGCGCTTACAGCAAAGCCTAGCGCCTCCCTCCCTCCCTCCTAACTTCCTATGCATGGCTGTAAGCCACATGGTGGAGGTATGGATTCAGAAATCCCTCTCTCCATCTCCTCCTGACCACTCCTGGCCGAAGAGAGGGAAAGGGGAAAAATAAATAATAAAAAAGGAGCCAGACTATCAGACTCCAGGAGCAGAAGTCCACTGCTGAATCAAAAGGAGCCTTCTTTTCCAGCACAACTAAGGTAGAGGGACTGTGACCACCCTGAACCACCACCGCTACCCTCCCCGCCCGTCTCCACTCCCTATGGAAACACACACACGTATCCGCTGGACACACACTGGCACATGGCCGGCGTACGCGTGTCCAAACTGTGACTGTACAGAACACACCTGTCGCGCTCTGACAGCCGTGCTACAGTCCGGCAAATGACTCCCTGCATGAAACCAATTCCAACGGCATGGAAAACTATCTAGGAATAATTCATAGGTTTTTTGTGGCCAGTGTCATCTCATTTAAACTCCTGTGACACAAAGATCTCTTATGGTGACCAAAACAAGTGTGTGGCTCGAGTTCAGAATGGACGTTTCCAGGATTGTTTCATTTGTGCGTGTGTGTGTTTGTGTTTGTGTGTGTGTTTAAGAGCATGAGGAAGAACCACTGAGATGAACCTCGCTAATATCATAAGTGAGAACCAGGACTCAAAAGGTGAACCTGGCTAAGAACGTGAGAAAGAACTACTTAGAGGAACGATGACTTGAACGGAGCACCAGGAAAACCAGTGATAGAAACCAATGGTTTGAACTGCAATTGAGCCTGTAATTTTAGTACAAATCCAGCTCGAGAACCCCTAACACAGAACAGAGCCCCAATCTCAACCATGGAAATAAATCTACCAAACATATCTGCCCAAATATTGTAAAAACTAAAAAATCAATAGCCAAATTATCAGCATCCCAAAACAGGGTTTAAACTTTACTTGAAGAAAGGTTTGATTGGTCAGTCCTGCCAAACAGTGAACAGTGCCCTCGGAGCCTGAGCCCGACTCCCTCCTAACCGCATTGTTTTCTCTCCAGGCCTCAGTAATCACATGCAGTGCCATTATTTACTGAATGGAGTCCTTTTACCAGCCGGCTTCTTTAAACACACTACATTATACCGATTGGCCCAAGGGATGTTGGGGATGGGGGGGGCAGCCAGGTTTGTGTTTCACTCCAATTAGAACAGCAACAGCACTGCCAGTGAAACCGCAACATGCTTAATGTTTGTGGACATAAAGGAACAGTGAATGACAACAAGCACAGAGTGTTCACCAGGACAAGGAGCTTAATTCTAAACACAAGAGCATGAACAGAAGAGAGAGAGAGTTATGCTAAATGATAGGGAGAGTGAAGACCACCTTACCCACTCAGGGAGAGAGAGAGGTAGGACAGTTATACTTAGGTGATGGGGAGAGGGAGGACCACCCTACCAACCCCGAGAGAGAGAGGATAATTATACTGAGTGATGGGGGAGAGGGAGGACCACCCTTACCCATGTAAGAAGTTGTACCAAGGGATTTACATTTACATTTACGGCATTTATCCTCCAAGGGATGAAGGAGAGGGAGGACCACCCTACCCACCCAGACACCCAGACACCCAGAGAGAGGCTCATTGAACTCCAAATGTGCTGAACTTCCATAGAAATCAGTTTCTTTCATCACCATTTTTCTCCCACCTTACAAACACACAAACACATGAGCTTCCAGGAAAGGTAGGGGAGAGGCTCCTGTCATTTCCCGCACAGCTGCAGCCTCCCCAGGTGATCCGTGGAGCTGTTTACCATTCCTCTCCGGCAGGAAGGTCGTAACAGAGCCTCCTTCGCTCCTCTCGTTTATGCTGACTCAATGACCTGTGTCGGGTACAAGAATGATCAGTGTCTACCTAAACTCCCCCCCCACCCCAATTAACTGCTGTGCTGTTACCCCAGCACACCTGACCTGTGGGCTGCAATGCCAAATAGCACTTTCTTATGAGATGTGAATCATCTTTGGCACAGTTATTCCACCCTGCCCACAGTTCCAGTTAACGGTGGAGGGCGAGAGAGCTGGGTTGGTAAACCGAGCCTCCTGTAGAACAGACAGAAGCCACAGACTCCTCAGTAACACAGAGTGCCCTATTTAAAGCAGGATCGAGAATCGACTTTTTGTCAGACTTGTGTTTGTCTTTCCTGGGCATTTGCTGCTCTGTGTCAGGAAAAAATGATTTTTACCTACAAGAACAGAGAGAAAACACTAATAAAAAGTGGGTGGACATCTGTGTGTAGTGTCACAACAGCTACCTGTGTGTTTGTGAGAGCGAGAGAGAGAGAGAGAGAGAGAGAGAGTGTGAGTGAGTGAGTGAGTGAGTGAGAGAGAGAGAGAGATTTTTCTGAGTTTTTCTGAGCTCACGGTGGTGCAGTGGGTAGCACTATTGCCTCACACCTACAGGGTTGGGGTTTGATTCTGCGTCCTGGTCTTGTGTGTGTGGAAACTGTATGTTCTGTTCGTGGTGGCGTGGGTTTAAACCAGGGTCTCTGGGTTTCTTCCATAGTCTAAAGACATGAGTGTCAGGTGAATTGGGGTTTCTAAATTTAGCGTAGTGAGTGTGAGTGAATGGGGTGTGTGTTCCCTACCGTGGGCTGGTGCCCCACCCAGGGTGAGTCCCTGCCTCGCGCTTGTAGACCCCGGGGTAAGCTCCGGGTGCCCGCGACCCTAGTAAGGATTAAGTTGTTGCAGAAAAATGAATGAATAATCCACAGCTTGTAAACACAGACATTCAGAGCTGTGTTTGGTTTGGTGTGAATCAGTTCATTGCAGAGACTCCGATTTCTTTACAGTGGCGGTGATTAGAACAATCTACACAATTATCTATTTTATTTACTGTCAGCCCCCTGTGATGCTACACGTATCACCTGAGTGTTTATATGGAATGTGGATGAATAGTAAACCTAAATTAAAGGAGTCGATTTTATATCCCTTCACTAAGAATGGGTTTAGTTTTAGGCCAACAGTTTAGTTTGGGGCAGCTGGTGGCCTAGTGGTTAGGGCATTCGCCCTGCGAACCAGAAAGTCCGAGGACCGCTAGGCACCTCTGAGGTACCCTGAGCAAGGTACCGTCCCCATGCACTGCTCCCCGGGCGCTGTGTTCCTGGCTGCCCCTGCTTTACTTGGTGAATGGGTTAAATGCAGAGGAAGAAATCCGTGCAGTTCACACTGTGTGCAGTGGTGTGTTCACGTATGACAAATGGTCACTTTCACTTTCACAACACCTTCCTAAAACAACAACAAAAAAACATGGTAAAAAATAGCACATTCATAACCATTGAATGAAATTTACTGTGAGGAAGCCTTTTGAGGCAGACGCCTGGTTCCATTCGCCACCACTGTGAACATTTAAACTCTAGTTTCACTAGAACAGACTGTTTCTCGCCCTGAACCACTCTGTTTACATGTAGAGTTTACACACCATTTATTTTGAACAACCTTGACTTGGTGTTTTGAATGTCCTTCCAAAAGTAGCCTCTCTTTATCTGCAAACACACAAGCTTGTTTCGTAAACAGCGACTTTGGGAATGAGCTAATTAGCTGCCTGTGACGTGTCCCTGTCCAGCCTTCATGTGCATACTAACTGTCCTCTGCAGTGCAGGCCAGCTGTCTCCTGCTGTGGAGGACTTCAGCAGCTTGCATCACTTAAGCCCACACAATGTGTGTGAGTGTGTGTGTGTGTGTGTGTGTGTGTGTGTGTGTGTGTGTGTGTGTGTGTGTGTGTGTGAGAGCGTGTGAGTGTGTGTTGGGAAGCAAGAGCTTTTCCACTACAGTCAGCAGCTCCTGGATCAGCAGAAGCGAGTGCAGAGCAATATCTACATGCTCTGTCCAGACATCCCTGTGTTTGGTCTGCAGTTGTTTTTATATTGCCGACTGCAAGGTCAGCAGTCCAGATTGTGACTAACTTTTACTAATTTGCTGTTTATCAGGGGAGATACTATTTTAGGGAAGAGTGTGAATAAAATGGGACAGTTCCAACACTCCCTATATAAATACATACACATATAGTATCAGTCAAAAGTTTGGACACACCTCCACATTCAACAATTTCCTTTGTTTTTGTTATTTGCTACAGTATAGACTAATAGGAAACATCACGTATTACTCTGATGACAGCTTTGCACACTCTTGCAATCAGATTCATGCGGAATTGGCCTGGTATGGTATTTAATTAACAGGTGTTCTTCATCAAGAGTTCTTTAGGGAAATTTCTTGCCTTCTTAATGTGTTCAGGATCTTCAGTTGTGATTGTCGGGTTGGTACACAGTTAGTGATCCTATTCCACTACGGTTCTACTCCACATTATGGCAAGAACCGCTTAACTAAGTAATAAAACAACAGTCCATCATTACATTATTACAAAACATATTCTGGTTTGTTTAACTCTTTTTTGTTTACTACAATTCCATGTTTTCCTTCATTAATATACAATGTATTAATCTACAAGCATTACCTTTACATTTTACTGAAGGCTAATGAGTTAAAATTAAATGAAAGTGTTTTGGGCATATTTAGGGTTTACAGTATAAAAATAGGGACATGATCTTGAGACAGGATTCTTCATTTAATAGGCTTCATTGTTCTGTTTATACAGTCACTTCCTACACTAAGATTAATAACACTTATGGGAGCTCTAGCTTAAACACCGTCATTGCAACAGGTCTTAACACATATGCCTTCATGCAGAAACACAGCATTGGTTTTGGTTCTGGCCAAAACTGATTAGTATCCCACAACAACACGAGACATAGTGGTGTTGTCTAATAACATTTAAACAAGCATTACTCTAATGAAAGCATCAGAGACGTCTGTGGATCCTATTTTAAACTTTTCTTTAACAGTACTTAAAAACATGTCACCTAACCCAAGAAGAGCCAGGCAATTTGCTAAAATGCTGAGTTTAATCATGTTTCAGATACTGTGGCTTGCCAGGACTTTGAGAGGAGAGCATTGTCCCAAATGTTAAGACGTATGGATGCCCATATGGATCACGGACCTCAAGCTGAAGGACAAACACCACTAGTTTGAGTTGGCGAGTCTCGGAGTGGGGCCGAGGACATCGAGCTTAGCCACACGTCCATCACACTGCGAACCGGAGCTGGAGCTACCGGGACACGCTCCCTTTCCATGTTTGAGGGGGCTCGAACTCCTGCTTGAGGTTTGGGATCAAATTGTTGGTGGTTGAGCGTGGCTCAATTGTGGCCACTTGCTTTGACTCCCCTTTCCACCTCCCCGAGAAGAAATGGAGCCCTCCAGACACGAAGCAAGCGGCTTAGAATGAGGCTTAAGCAAACACGGCACAAGTCTCGCCGATGGCCGTGGCCACGAACACGTCCAGGCTTTTGCGAACGCCTTGGATTAAGTTATCCCAACTGGGACGGGTTACAGAGTGCAAATGTTTATTTAAAAAGTTACGTTCGTGTATTGAGTCCATCTAGTTCCCTTCCACCCTCCTGCACTTGGCTTGGGTTGGACTGTCTATCACTTATTAAGACCTAGAATATAATAATCCTCCGACCCCCTCACCTTTACAGCCACTTGTGATAAGAGAGACGCAACAGTGGCCCTGCCAAGCAAAACAAGACCCTGAGCTCGTTTTGTGTTAGAGCCTGGTTTTAAAAGAACGGGACAAAGAACACTAACCGTTAATACCTAATGGGTTCTCTTCCGCCTGCTCTGTTTGCCCGTTTGCTCCGAAACTCAAGTTTGTATTTAATTACCCTGAAATGGGAATTGGGTTTCACTCGCAGTGTCCAGTAAAATATTTGACTTCTCTGTTTTTCTTCCTCCTTCGCTCTCCGTGTCCACAGGCTCAGCCTCGTTCCTGAGTAAATGACAAACTGAATGGCAGAAGTGGAACAACCTGGGGCCATGGAGTCCAAACCCCTCTTCTGTATGCTGGCACCACAGGAGAAGGGGAAAGGTGCGTTTTTGGATCTGGTGAGACATAAACCAGTCCCCTGCTTGGACGCCACCTCCGGAGAACAGGCCGCCTCGTCAATACCGGCCTCATTCATTCGGCGCGGGGCAGCCAGCTTACAACAACCATTAGCAAACGAAGCTACTCTCTACAACAGGGGCCAAGAGTCTGAGGCTGCCTTAAAAGTCTGGGATTTTCATGTAAATGGTGTAAAAGTGGGGCTGAGAAAGTAGGAAGCAAAAGGAAACATTTTCCAGATTCTGAACTATTTTTCATGATTCAAACTGTAGCAGCTCTGTGACACTGACCATGTAAAGCCTATGAACAGAAAGGTGTGTGTGTGTGTGTGTGTGTGTATGAGTCCTTCCACCTGAAGTGTGTGTTGTGACAAGGTAGATTGGATCTGCTCATCTGCTTCTGCACACTGTCATTTAAGCAAAAGGGTGAAACTCTGAAACACTTGGAAATATTTCACACACTCTTCACTCACACTGTCTGATACAGGATCTGAAAATCTGGGATCAAAAAGAATGTACACCTCTTTACATGTCAGACTGTGGATCCTCACTGTATCAAATATTTCTCATTATATTAAAATCATTCAGATTTTCATTCAGAAATCAGACCCTTAAGTTTTAGGTCAGAAAGTAAAAGTGAGGTTTGGACTTTATAGTATTAGATAAAAAAGTCTGCATCCATCTACAGCTCTGGAAAAAAGAGAGCACTGCTTTTTATTTTTAAATCAGCATCTCTATGAGTAACCATTCCAGCCTGTTAAAATACTACACAAGCACCTCATTCTGCTTTATGAGGGACAGATTAGTGATTAGTGATCACCTGAATCACATCTTATTTAATGAGGAAAAGTATAAAAACACAGCTGTAATCAAAACTCTCCTCTCACACTGAGACCAGTTGGATGATAAAACACTACTAGAAGTACGTCAAAGGTCATTATTGCCATTTTGTTTGGCAATAATGAACAAGAGATTTTTCTTTTACAGAATTGTTCAAGTTGTAAGTTCTAGAATTAATAAAGTATAAAATGATGCTTTAAAGAACAATGTTTTAATTTGGAAATTGGGAGAAAGGCAAAGCTGTTCGGTTAAATACTTGCACCTATGAAAGATACGACTTTTGCTGTGGTCTCTATTTTTTTTCCAGAGCTCTATTTCTATTCAGTCCATTCTCTGAGCTGCTTATCCGCACCAGGGTCACAGAGGATACTTGAGCCTGTCTCAGCACTTATAGGACCAAAAGGTGGAGAAACACTCTGGACAGGTAGCCTGTCTGTCACAGGTCAGACTCATAGACACACAGTCACACCCAGAAAACACTGCGGTTCCCTCTCTGAGTTGGCTTGGCTGGCTTTCCTGCCTAAAGCAGAATCCGGCGGGAATTTGTTTATACTATTCCAATAATTCCCCAGTTATCCTATTGATCAGCTCAACAGCTAGACCCTGTTGCACATTTTACTCAGCATTTTGGAGCTTACCTTGTTTATTTCTAGCAGCACAGAAGAAAGCACAAATATCTCAGTTCATGGTTTTCAGGATAATTTTGCTAGCATCAATCGTACAGAATTTTTTTGAATGAGCAAAAATGTCACCACATAAAATGACTGCAATAAATGTAGTGTTTTATTTAATTGATCATGCAATGAAATTCATTTTCTGCACATTTTGTGTGCAATTTCTACTTCTTTGCACTCTGGAAAAAAGTTTTTAAATCCCATAATCGTGCATATTTTCTAACTTGAATTAAGTAAATATACTGTACTGTGCATGAAAGCACATTGAAGTGTGTCCCTGTAGCGGATGTATAACATTTACACTGAGATGCTGTTGTGGTTTTTGTTTGCTGTAGTTGAGTTTGCTGTAGTTAAGGAGCTCATATCAGACTGGATGTCTCTAGGAGAGGTTCTGAAGGCTTCAGGGCGGTTTCAGACAGTCTGGGACAGTTCGTTTACCTTTGGTGAATAGGAACTGTTCATGAACACAGGCCTGTTTACTGTCTCTTATAAAAAAAAAAGCCGGTCTGAATCAAGCATGCGCCCCCCGGAGACCCTGGCCTTTCTGCCCGTTTGCCCACTCGGTTCCACAAAAGCCAAAATCAGCAATCTCCTAATGCGCTCAGACATTTACAGTAAGGCCAAGGCCCGCGTTTATTGTGCCAGGGACTTTTAACAAGTTTGGGAGCGTTCTCCAAGAGCAATGCTGCAGGACCTGAACCTCATTTTTATCATTGTCTGTGCAGGTGTGTGCGACCCCACAACCGGAGTAAAACATCCAACACTGACATGTAAAAGCTGACTTCCATAAGGCAAATATTACAAGAGTGTGACAGAAAATGCTGAAGACGTTTACGACGTTAACTCCCTTAAATGCATTTAAGAAAAAGTATTGAATATTGACAGTAAATCTTTCAGAACATGTTATTTAAGTTTAGTAAATAAATACAATTACAGGGAGTCCTCGAGTTACGACACAGATCCGTTCCTACAACAGTGATGTAGCACGAATTTTGCTGTAAGCTGAACCACACACTTAATATAGACATAAAAGCACAACTAAACCACAGAAAAAGGAAAAGGACATAAATATACTGGATTTTTTACTGTATGGTAGTAAATAAAAAAATCCATTTTAAAACACTTGCACTTTAAACAGTTAGTAAGTAAGTATACTGGGGGTGCAACCAAACTAGTTAAAAGAGACTTTTAAAGGGCCCACATCCTACACAGCCAGATAAAATAATGTCTCAGACACCAGGCAGTGCAGTCATTACCAATTCATGGGGTAAATTTTTTGTGAGGGAGCATTTATAAGCAATTTTAGAACACAGTATTTCACACCAAACCCACTCTGAACCCTTCTGTTTATGCCTTGATTTGCAGTCATTTTTAGAAAAGTGTTCCCCTTTAAGTGCAGTTGCTCTGGAGTGAGAATGTGAATAAGGTCCAGCACACTCTGATTCCTGGAGAACAAACAGACAGCCACGTTGATACGGGCTCAGATCTGAAATCAGATCTGCTGTTCTGTTTGTGCACGCAGCTCCAATCTCATGTTCGTTATTCGCACAAAAGTCATAAAAACAATGCGCCCAAATTATAAGGAGTCTTGCATCTGATTAGGCCTCGTTCCGCGGCTGTGCCCGGCAAGTCTCCACATATCATTACATCGGGTCATAGTTTGGCGCAATTATTCGGAGCGAGGAATTGTGTTTGGTCTGGGCTGTCGGAGGAGGGCGGTGTATGGAGGGATTTGATGGACGTTTCTTTTTCGCCCTCTTAGTTGCTCATTTTCCTGAACAGTTTAGGAGGAACACCCAGTGATGCTTCACTTTCAAGTGTGCACAGCTGTTCATCTGGCATGACACTTTCACTGGAGGCTGACACCTCCTCTCTGTGAGCACTTAATCAGTGTTAGGCCTGCTCCAGACATACAGAGTATTTTTTTAAGGATACTATCAGCTCCGGAAAAAAAGAGACCACTGCAAAAATGTTTCTCAGGTTTTATTTTTATAGATGCAAGTACTGAACTAAACAGCTTTGCCTTAGATTTTAAGAACTACTGACAATATTTAACAGGAGCCCGGTCTCACGGGTTTTCGTGCTGCCATCAAGAAATACAATTTAATCAAAATACATGCTGTGACCATGATTTAGGGCTTTAGATTTAGATGCTAGGACAACACTTCACTATCCTGTGTATTTTAATGCGCAGTGCATAACATTGGCAGTATCAGCAGTAACTGACTGAGGGACAGTAGGAGAGAAATAATTAGTTCAATAATTAGTTACCTTAACCTAACCCTAACCTTAACCCTAACCTTAACCTAACCCTAACCTTAACCCTAACCTTAACCTAACCCTAAACTTAACCGTAACCCTAACCTTAACCTTAACCTTAACCTAACCCTAACCCTGACCTTAACCTTAACCCTAAAACCAACCCTAACAGTCACCACTTAGCACAGATCATGTGTGTCACCACCATTCAATCTGAAGGAGACATGTCCCCTTCACATTTCATAATTATTATTCCCACCCACACACACACACACACACTTAACATAAAATATTATTAGTTCATCCAGCACTGAATCCATTCAACTAAATCAATAGGAGAATATACATATCGCTGGAAATCCGCTCAGAGTTTCGAGCTGCCTGTCTGTGCACTGACGATTCACTTCACTTGCATGCAGTGAGTTGGAGGCAAACCCGGATTTCCAGTTGTATGTGTATTCTCCTATCGTGGAATGAATTATTTCACAAAAGATTCGAGATTCAACATTCAACAGTGGTTTCCAAACACCCCCACCCCCTAAAAGGACTTTGCACGCACACATCAACCAATAAACCCATCCATCCAAACCCCGCAGCCACCCCAGCCCTAAACCCCGCCCCACGCCCAAACCTCCACACGTAGACCGATGCGTCCCTCTCGCATTAAAAATGTGTCCGACGCCCCCAGGCACAGATACTGGCGGTGTTACGCAGATAGTGAAGGATTGTTCTAGCACAAAAAATCAGGTTGTTAACAGATGGTTATAATCCACTGCCAGTCAAAAGATTGGACACACCTTCTCATTCAATATTTTCTTGGTTTTTATTATTTTCTACATTGATATTGAAAAAATTATGAAGGAACACATGGAGTAAACGAAAAAAAGTTAAACAAACCAGAATAGGTTTTGTAATAAGGTAATGACGGACTGTGCACCAACCCAACCATCACAACTGATGATCCCAAACACATTAAGAAGGCAAGAAAGTCCACTAATGATCCACTCTTGACAAAGAACAACTGTTAATTTAACACCATTCAAGGTCAATTCCTCATGAATGTGATTGAAAATATGTGTCATCGGAGCAACAGGTGATGTTTTTACTATTAATCTACAATGTAGCCGATAATAAAAACAAAGGAAATTGTTGAATGGGAAAGTGTGTCCAAACTTTTGACTGGTAGTGTACTCACAGAGATGCTAATTTAATATAAATATAAACCCACCATCACATAAAATCGGCCCATGGAACACAGGAGATGAGGACAGCTCTTTGATGCTATGAGCCAATAATTACGTTTTCTTGATTTCACTTCACTGCTGTCCAAGTCGAGGCTCTGAGCTACCTCGGGGCAAGAGCCAAGTAGACCAGGGATCCATGCTCGAATTCTCTTTATTTACAAACTGAAAATAAACAAAACCAAACCAGGCACGGGGGCCGTCTAGAACAGGAATCAGACTTCAGGACAATAAGAATCAGGCATCAGGGTACAGGGGAAAATGAGCTGGGAGTGAGGTGATGTACACATGAGGAAGGACTAACAGAAACAGGCTTAAATACATAACATAATCAGGACGTAAACACAAGAGAGCCAAGGAACTCATGAACATGTGACATAAGCAAAACTCAGACAACACATCAAAATAAAAGCCCCCCAGAATACAGAACAGAAAACAGAACAAAACGGACCAGAAACACTAACAAAAAAGCAGTGACCCTAACCGGCCACTGGCCGAACCATGACAACCAGCAGATAAAGGTTCGGGGATAGTAATTTTAGACAAAAGTCATTACTTATATGAAGCAAAAAGACATTTTAATAATAACTGACCACTATATCCCTCTCACACATTCAATACAAAAACAAACACAACTGCAAATACCGGACATTTTAAACAAATTACATTTGGAAAAATTCATTGATTCAAAACAAAAATATTTTTTAATGAGCCCAGACAGCCCAAGACCTTGATTATTTTATCTTTTACCAAAAATATATTCACCAAAAGAAGACTGGACGGTACTGGGTGAGATCCCCAGGGGAAAGCCCATAGTGTCAGATTGTGGAAGTGAGTCTAAACATACAGCACAATATATAGACAGCTTTTTGAACCCCATTTCTCAGAAACATAAGTTATTTGAAAGACACCTATGATCTTATATAAAAAATCGACATCATCACCATCACAAAGAAAGCGTGGGTTTTTACTATTGATATTAACAGTCTTTATACAAACATATTGATGGAATTGGGCATGAAAGCAGTAAATGAAGCTTTTAAACAACATCCAGATCCTAATAGACCAGATAAACATTTACATTTACGGCATTTACAAACCGGATAAACATATTTTAGACTTGTTAGAAATCAGTTTAACCAGGAATAACTTTGAATTTGATTCCCAGACCTACCTGCAAGTTCAGGGGACTGCCATGGGCAAAAAATATGCCCCAGCTTACACAAACATTTACATGGCAGAATGGGAAACATCCCTTTAAATAAATGTATCCAAAAACCATTAGTCTATTTTAGGTATCTAGATGACATTTTTGGGATTTGGACACACACATTGAAAGAATTTAAAGAATTCATAAAACTGGTTAATACACATCTCCCCAACATCAAGACTAAACATACAATCAGAGAAGATGCCATTGAATTTTTAGACACTACAGTTAATTTTAAACAACATACAAACGATTTGAAAACATTAAATACTAAAGTCTATTTTAAAGCTACAGGCACACATACACTTTTACATAAATCAAGCTATCATCCCAAACATAGTTTTAGAGGTCTCATCAAATCCCAATTGATCAGATTCTATAGGCTCTGTACAGAAGAAAAGGATTTTAATGAGGCCACTAAAATACTTTTTAAAGCTTTGAAATAGAGGTTTTAGTAAAAGGTTTTTAAGATATATTAGATCAAACACAATAAGGGAGATGAGAACACAACAAAACAAATCCAAAACACCAATAAATAAACATATACTTCCTTTTATCACCACTTATTCAGATCAAACTTTGAAAGTTGATCATGTGCTAAAAGTTCATTTTAACAAAACAAAGGAACTTTTACCGGAACTACATACATTTCAGATTATCTCGGCCTACAGGAGGAACAATAATTTAAAGGATTTACTGGTTCATGCCCGATTCACCTCGTTTTTTGTTCCCTTGTCTGTCATCAAGGGAACAAAAATCGAGGTGGCCCGGCTTGTGATTAAGGATAAACCCAAAACGAAACTTCACAAATGTCCGCCCCAAAGAAGAAACACAGGCGGTATACCAAGGACTTACATACAAAAAAGGGCAAGTAAATAAACAATAAAAAACAAAAGCAAATAAACAGTCATTAAAACTGTAAAATTGGACAATGCAAATAATTTAAAGACTATACAAGCTTGAACAGATGGGTTTTGAGTTTAGATTTAAAAAGAGAAGGAACTTATGTTTCTAAGGTGGTAAGGAGTTCCGAAGTCGAGGAGCAGAGTGACTGAAAGCTCCCCAAAGTGTTGAGATAGTCAGAGGGGATAGTCCGGTGAATTGAAGATGATCTGCGGGTACGAGAGGGAGTGGCAACATGCAGGAGGTTGGACAGGAGTGGAGGGGTGAAGTCGTGAATGTCAAACAACCAATCACAGTTCGTTTCGTTCAGCGTCACCTTTCGGGGCGTGGAAATGTCCCCACAACAACAGGTCGGCGTGCAACAGGTCAGTCAGCATAGAAAATTAAAGGAGAAGAAAACCGGCAGTAAGTCATTGATCTGTTTGTGCACGTATAACAATGGCGTCTGCATTACCACATCTGATCACAACACCGAGTAAATCAGTAGATCACACGTCTGCGATCACACGTCTGCGATCACACGTCTGCGCTTTGTTTCCCGGCGGACCGAAAATAAACGCGACACTCGCGTCTCCCGGAAATCCGATAAAATTCAACCAATCAGATGACGACTTTGAGATTCCTGAAGTGTTTCCAGTTAAGTGCACCATATGCATCAGACGTTTAGCCAACGTTCTGTGGGCGTGAGGTCTGAGGCTGAGACTAGGTACACACACGCACACACATATATATATACACACACCGGCAGTTTAAATCACAATGCTAAAACCTCTGACAGGTGAAGTGAATAGCCTTGATTATCTTGTGACTTTGGCTCCTGTTATGGGGTGGAACATATTAGGCAGTGAGTGAACAGTCAGTTCCTGAAGTTGAGTTTGGAAGCAGGAAACATGAATGAGTCTAAGTATCTGAGAAACTCTGACAAGGGCCAAACTGTGACGACTGGGTCAGGGTGCCTCCAAAACTGCAGGTCTTGTGGGGTATTGTCACTATGCAGTGGTCAGTATCTACCAATGGATGAAGGAGGGCTGGTGAGGTGAATCATGTGGACGGGCGGGGGTGGGTGCATCACTTACCCGAGGAAGAGAAGGCATCAGGGTGCACTCTGAGAAGAACGTGGAGGCAGTGTGATGCTCTGGGTGGTGTTCTGCTGGGTAACCTTGTGTCCTGCATTCATGTGGACGTTACTCTGATCTGGACCACGTACCTGAACATCACTGCAGACCAAGTTCACCCCTTCATGAAGACGCTTCCCTACAGGTGATACAGGTCCTCTTTCACACTACAGGCACTGTTCAGGAACCATTTGAGAAACATGACGTCTAGGTATTGATTGGGTCTCCAAATTCCTCATATATCAAGGATCTGTGGAATATTCCGGACAAACCATTCAGATCCATGGAGGCCACACCTAGCCACTTTAAGGATCTGCTGCTAAAGTCTTGCTGCAGGAACCACAGCACCTTCAGGGATTCACGCTATAACATATCAGACCTGTTTCGGTGGCACAAAGGGATGTTATATATTAGGCAGGTGGTTTTAAGGTTGTGGCTGATTGTGTGTATAATCCCTGTATAAAAGCATGTCCAGTAGAATGGCTCTCTCTGAAGCCTGCGGGCATCAAGCTCAGTACTAAGAGTCAGCTAGAGGGATAAAAAGCCCTCTGGTACTGGGTTGTGAAGCACTATTACTTTGTTCTTTGAAGTAATGGAACTCCATATCTTCGCAGATGTTCTGACATCTAGTGTAAAGCCTTCTAAAAGGAGCGGATTCTGTTGCTGATGCAAATTAGGGACAAATTCCATGTGAAAAGCCTTGATTCGCGAAAAAACCTTGGATGAGCGGGTGTCCGCAAACTTTTGGACATAATGTGCCGTGTATGTCTGTAGTTAGCTGGATGAGGGCAGTTTTTGTTTTGGTTTTCTTCTCTTTCAAGGATTTTAAATGAAACAAATAAACATTTTTATTTATACAGATTTACAGCAGTAAGGGTAAACCATACAGATTTTTTTAATCTAATCTCCGTAAAGACACAAATGAACAAAATGGCCATATTAAGCACCTGCAGTTGCAGCGAACGGCTGCCTGAAACCCATAGAAACCCACAGACGCATCCAGGAGCTGGCGGTAGCGTGCCAGGCCTGGAATGCAGCCATTTCCAGTTATTGTAAGTGAACTGCATACTCAGTGGGTTTCAGGTTGAGTGAGCAACTTGGCCACTCAATAACATTTCACTTTTTAGTCCTGAAAAAAAGCGCCACAGTTGCTTTAGTCATTTGTTTCAGGCCATTGTCTTTCTCAGTGTGAGGCAGCACTTGAGCTTGAGTTGTGGGGTTTTGGATGCTTCAGTACACCCCGAAATTCATCCTGACCTTCTCTATTTCTACCCAGTCCTCTCTCTCACACAATCGTTTATGGACTTATTGCCAATTTCAGCTATCTAGGACAATAGCTGTGGACCTGAGGGCTAATGTACGCCTCTTCCTGTACCCACAGGGAGAGTCTCACACAATGAGCGCACGGCTAATTGTGCTCCCGTGAACCTCTGACCACGGACGGTTGTGGCGTTTTGGGTTTTTTTTGCACTTTAAAGCATTTTTGCTCTTACAGTACATTACGTTACGTTCATTTGGCAGAGGCTTTTATCCAAATGATTTATCCAAACCAGAGGAAAGTGCTAGATCTTCAAGTAGGGAGTCGTGTGAGAAGATGTGATCATCAGGAGAGGAGGTGCTCTCTGAATGGATGAGTCTTCAGGAGGTTCTTGAAGATGGAGAGGGATTCTGCCGCTCTGCTAGCCCTTGGCAGCTCTTTCCACCAGTGGGGAACCACAAACGAGACCTGTCTAGACTGGACTTCAGTAAAGTGTAACCTGACCTTTCTGTTCCTCAGGCCACCAGTAGTTTGCATCTGGTGGTGAGTCCTCAGGTTCCTCGCTGAGAGTCTCCTCTTTGACGTCCCGAGGCGGGTTTTCTGGAAGACGTCTCCGTCTGCTATTGTGGTAGTCCGTTGTTCTGCAGCACCGTTTGCTATCGCTAAGCTCCCTGTTGTTTTTGATATACTTAATATGTTCACTGTTGCTCTAAATGACATGTTTAGATGCTGAGCAGCCATAAAGACACTAACACTTACATGTATGGTATTTCTCAGACACCCTTATCCAGAGTGACTGGGTTCTGCTCAGACAGGGCAAACATGCAGCCGTGAAGTGTGAGTGCAGTAGTGTGTGTGTGTGTGTGTGTGTTGTGAGTGCAGTAGTGTGTGTGTGTGTGTGTGTGTGTGTGTGTTGTGAGTGCAGTAGTGTGTGTGTGTGTGTTGTGAGTGCAGTAGTGTGTGTGTGTGTGTG